>JAADVZ010000989.1:0-10950 GCA_023335925.1 Pythium phragmitis | reverse complement strand
TGCTCGTTGTCTGTAATTGTACGATTGGACGTTAGGACTTGTCATTGGACAAATACATGGATTTTGCGGTAATTTTCTGAATTTTGGACTGTCTCGTTGCACCTCACATCAAAATTTAGGTGGACGTTCCAAACTGATATATACGGGTCGGGTTTGGTCCGCTCATTCACAGAACCCGCGATTATCAACCAGTCTGAAATCCCTCGGCCCTGGTTCTTTGCAAACCGGCGGGTCTGGAATTTGGGCATAAACCCAAACTACAGACCCACCCGTTTTCGAATTTTGCGATCTTTAAAGGTCACGTTCTCCCCGACAGCAATGGAGATTGCGGGCGCGCGCGTCTCCCGCGACGACGTGCGCAGTGCGCTGCACACACATTTCCACGCCCAGGGCGCCAAGCAGCAGCAGCTCCGTGGCGCCGCTCGCATCGGCACGAGTGGCGCCGGCGCCGCGACGTCGTCCCCGCTTCCGAGCAGCCGCAAGCGCGTCTTCTCGTTTATCCAAGTGCAGAAGAAAAAGC
Organism: Pythium phragmitis; assembly: GCA_023335925.1. Classification (NCBI taxonomy): domain Eukaryota; phylum Oomycota; class Peronosporomycetes; order Pythiales; family Pythiaceae; genus Pythium; species Pythium phragmitis. Next base: position 10,430 of record JAADVZ010000989.1, on the reverse strand, counting down.
TCTCGCTCGGCGGCAAGCGGCTCTTTGGCGGCAATGGGAGTAGCAGTACTCTATCGCAGTCGCAGTCCAAGTCGTACATTCTCTGTGTCACGGTCCAGGACGGCGGCGGCGCGCAGCTCCACTACTTGCAGCTGCAGACGACGTTTGCCGTCGACGTGCGCCAGTCGTGGGACATTGGCAAGCTCCACGTGATTGAAAACAATGGGCTCTCGAGCGACAAGAAACGCGGCGCGTTTGCGCTCTTTTTCCAGGACGAAGACGCGCCGTGGCAGTGGCTCGTGGACGACAGCGAGACGGCGCACGCCATGGACGAGTTTGTCTGGAGTCTGTGCGCGCTCGCGATCGACCAAAAGAAGCAGCCCATGCCGCGGCTCGTGCGGTTCAATTTGGAAGAGCTCAACGAGACGGCGATCCACCACAACCTCCCCAAACGGTACGCCATGGACGTGGATCTGCTCGAGCACGTGGCTGCGATCAAGAAGAAGGCGCTGAGTAACGGCGGCGACAACGACGACGACGGAGACGACAACCAGCACGGCGAGACCAAACGGAAAAAGCGCGACGCGAAAACGGCGTCTCAGCAGCAGCAGCAGCGGCTCACGTCGGCTGAGAATGAAGACGCTGCGGCACTGCTCGGTGGCGTCAACTGGAACGACGACCAGCTCCAGGCCGTGGAAGAGAATTTGAAGAAGCAGCTGCGCGGGCTCGAAGACGACAACATTACGTTCCTGCTGTCCTTTGAGAGCGACGCGCACGCCTCTACAACGGCCAGTGGCAAGGCCACCACGACGTCAGTGGACCGCATCCTCGTGGCGATCGAGACGCTGCAAAGGCGAGTGGACCACTTGCAGGCCTGGAGCAACGACTCGAGCGAACTCCTGGAGAGCACGTCGCAGAACATGCTCCAGTTTGAGTCGCTCAATAACCAGCTCGAGATCCACTTCAAAAACAGCGTGGCGCTGCAGGAGACACTCGCCACGATGATGGCGATGATTGAGCTGCCGCGCGAATGCATGGCCGTGCTGCTCAGGCCTGTACCCATCTTCCCCGACGACGCGGCGAGTGGAAGCGGAGGACGAGCCTCCACGTTCTCGGAAGCGCGTGGCGCGAGCCAGGCCGAGTCGGACGCGGCTCAGCGCGATCTCCCGGAACGACTTCAGCTCACGATCGCGACTATTAAGCGCGTCGATCAGGCGATCAAATCGACGCGCGTGTACCCCGCGAACGAGATGGCGGCGTTCCGCGCGCGCGGCGATGAGCTTGCGCGATTGAGCAAGACGCTGTGCGACAAGCTGGCCGCTGCGTTTGACGCGTTCCTGCAGCGACGCTCCAAGCAGTGGTCCTCCGTGTCGCGCCAGGCCGCGGCGGCCGCCGCTGCTGCCAGTAGCTCGACCATGCCGCGCGCGTCAATGGTGACAAGCGGTTTCCAGATGCGCGACATTCGAGAGATCTCGTCGTCGGCGTCGCATCGGTACGAGTCGCGCATGTCGCGCACGACAACGTCGTTTGCGAGCGAGTTTGAGAGTGGCGGCGGCAAAGAGATGGACTGGGCCTTCTCGAACGAGCAGTTCCACACGTCGCTGCTCCAGTACCAGCCGCTCTTGGAGGCGTTGCAGAGTCTCGACGCGCGCGCGCTCACGCAAATGCGGCTGCTGTACGCCAAGCACGCGTCCGCCGTGTACAGTCCGCACGCTCAGACGCTCTTCCGCTGCCTGCGCGACAAGCTCCCGAAGGGGTCGTCTTCCAAGCACGGCGGACCGCACTTTACTAAGCCGCAGGCGCTGCAGTCGTGGAGCGTCCATTTGTCGGCGTCGTCGTTTGACGGTCTCCAGCTCAGCGCCGCGCCGCTGCTGCAGCAAGCGCTGGACCACCTTGTGCCGATTCTCACGCGCGAGCAGCACTTTCTCTCCATGGTCTTCTTCCCACTCAGCTCGGACCAAGGCGAGGACGCGTCGATGGACGACAGCAGCAACGATGAGCTGACGCTGCTGATGGAGGGCGTCTTTGACAAGCTGCTCAAGCGGCTCAACGACTTTGGCGAGGCCTGCGCGACGCGGAACATGCTCGATGCGCTTTCGTTAGTCGTGCTCGTCGACCCGCTGCTCGCAAAGTACCAGCCGCAGAGCGCGTTCCTGTACAACACGCTTGTGAGCTTCCAGCTGCAGATGAAACGACTGCTCATCAAATTCACTGACGACCACGCGTCGTGGATCCAAAATCACACGCACACGGACACGCGCATGGCCGGCGTGCTGAGCCCGATCTCCAAGACGCTCACGATGGTGGCACGGCTCGACGAATGCGTCGGCAGCAAGACGGACGACGCCACGCTTGCACTCCTTTTCCATCGCATGGTGCCCACAACGCTGCAGTGGCTCGACAAGATATCCGAGACCAAGCCAAAGTACACGGCGCTCACGCGGCTAGAGAACTACCTCTTCATCTACGACACACTCACGGCGATTGTCGCGCCATCATCCTCGTCGCAGCTGGGCGAGTCGCCTGAGTCTTCGCGCGTGTCGCCGCTCGCGCAGTACGCGGTGCTCGCGCAGCAAAAGTACCAAGAGAACTTGCAACTGTACCTGGCGTCCATCTGGAGCTACGAGCTCAAGCAGCTCGCCCCGCTCTTTGACGGGATCATAGAGCTGCTGAAAACGGTGCCCGTCCACGAGATCTCGTTCCACACGTCGCGCCAAGAGGTCCGCCGTATACTCGAGACGGTCACTACGGGGGTAGATGCTTGCTGGGTCTTGTGGGTATCGTCTTCTATGCATGGTGGTTACTGACGAACTGCGGTGTCATGTTCCCTTCCTTGCCTGCAGTTTGACAAGTCGGTCAAGAGCATGCACGACCGCATGAAGAAGCATTTCCGGGAAACGCCCAAGATGCTGCCGCTCGTGTGGGGCCACTTTGTCGAGTTTGCATGCGGGCGCGTGACGCGGTACGAACAAATCGCGGCCGAGTGCTACCAACTGAAGTTCGAGCCGACGCCGGCACGCGCGGGTGAGCTGCTTCACCGTTTTGCGTCGCTCACGACAACCAACTCGACTGCGTCCATGCACGCCCACTCGACCCACTCGTCGTGCGGATAGTGGAGGGGGAGGAGGTTCTACACACGCGGAGATTGCATCTGTATACCCAATTCGATTTGCGTCAAGTTTGCAGTCATATTCAACATCTTGGTTTAGTGTTGCTTATCGCCCTTCTTGCTGGCAGCTCGCTGTGCCACACCCTGGATGGGTGACGCCCACACTGCCATGGCGAGCGTGTGCACTGGTAGATAAAGGCAACACAGGTACGGAAGCGCGAGGCTGTTGATGCTAGCCGAGAAGCAGCGTACAAAGTACGAGAGCGAGGCCGTCGTCCCTGTCCATTGAAAATGGCGTCAGCAAGGAGACCACAAGCCATGCCGAACCTTCAATCGCGTACCTGCTGCGTCCATGGCCGATAGCAACGTGAACACCGCCAGCGGCGACGACGCGAGCAGCCATAGTGAGAAAAGCACTCGCTTGATCGGACGCTGCACCAGCTTGGCAAACGGCTCGACCAGTGCGAAAAATGCCACTGGCAATGCACAGAACAATGCCATCGGGTAGTTGAGAATGCCCATGACGACATGCGCGTACCTACACAACACACAATACAAAGGAAACCGTGAGACGATAACATCAACAACAAACAGAGGTCAGCAAGACGTACACGACGAGCGTGAGCATCAAGCACTTGAGCGCGCGCCAGCCATAGTGGTCGATCTCCAGCGGCGACTTAGCCACTTCGACGGGCGTCGTTTTCGCACTGCTCGAGCTCGAGTCGAAATGTTGGAGATTGATGAGCCACTCGCGCGCGCGGCCATTACCGCTTAACACAGGCTGCCCACGAAGCAAAGGCACAAGCGCTGATACCACAAGCAGTTGACCGGCGGCGACGCCTGCAGCGACGACTGGATACATTGAGGGACTGATACATGTGAGCAAGGCCAACGTGATCAAGCCCAGTGCCTCGAGCGCGACAAACACAGCGAGTGCAAACGCCACACGCATGCCGGCGGTCGTGTTGCACATGAGCAGGAGATGCAGAAGCGCCGGCGAGACGGCAAGCACGACCGTATAATAGTATTCTCCAACCGACACAAAGTCGTGGTTGTTGGGGAGCACGTAGAGGAAAAACGACTGGTGGAGCTTCTCTTCGAGGTTGCTCAACGACCGTACGACCAGCTCGAGTGACCGCAACACGCTCGTGACGGATCTCGCCCCCTGCCAGTGCTGCACATCGACGCTTTGCGTGAGTGCCACGGTGACCGCGTCGATATTGTAGCTGATGAAGCTGCCGTGGAGACCGGACGGACCGGTCGCGAGCGTCTTCATGAAGCGCAGCATGCCAGAGAGATTGGAGACGTACTCGCGCGCCTTTGCGCGATAGTCTTCTGGCACATGCTCCTGCACGAGCCGCAGCACCGATGCCCTGGACCTCTCTAGCACGTCGTCACACGCGACCCGACGGAACCCTCGCTCTGGCTCGAGCACTTGCTGCACCGTGAGGCAGCGGTCCAAGACCACGGGGACCGACTCGAGGTACGTGTGGCTCACGACCGTGTTGACGAGATCGAGGTTGGGCAGCTGCCCGTTAATCCCGGCCGTAAACACGCCGAGCACGTCGACGCTCGACAAGTCGCCGATGGTCTCGAGATTGATCGCGGCGCGGATGAGTCCGGCGCGCATGGGCAACGAGGTCTCGCTGCTCTGCGTGAGCGGGTCCAAGTGGTACGCGCGCAGCCACGCGTCCGTGCCCGGGGCGAATCCGTCCACGCCATCCATCGGTCCATCTATGGAGAGTTCAATCAGTTGCATGCTTACGATATGTCATAGGGCGGTAGTAATACGCACCATCGGCAAAGACGAGGATGACGTCCTTGGCGAGCCACTTGGCGTTGGCGAGGAATTCGAGCAGCGCGAGACCCATGGCGACGCCCGAGTACGGCGCGTTGGTGGCGCGAGCGCCAATGTTGCGGTAGTGCGTGGTCACGACAATCGATTCCTTATGGTCGCCGAGCGGCGCGGCGCGGAGAATGCCGTAGACGTTCGTGCCGTTGGTTTCCAGGCGCTGGCGGAACGCGCCGACGCGGTCGATCGTGCGTAGCTGCGTCTCGAGCCAGTCGACAACGCGGGAGCAGTCACCCGGGCTCTGGCCGCAGCCCAGCGGCGGGAGCTGTGGGATGGTGAGGAAAGAGGCGTGCCACTCGCGCACGCGATGCTCTTCGTCGTGCCACGCCTGGGCGTCCATGGAATCGACCAGCAGCGCGTTCTCCGAGATGTACGTGCCGCGCGGCTTGAGCTCGCCCGTCGTGACCGTCACGGCGGGGTGGAGAAGCACCCAGATCGCGCCCAATACGTACGTGACCCAACTGGCAGTTTACGGGTCATGAGAACGGCAATATCTCGAGTTCCAGACCGTTCTAGAAGACGTACCATAGCATAAGCAGACGAGAAAGCACGGCGGAAGCGAATGCGCGGATCGCGCGCTTCAGAGGCTTCTCAGGGGGCGCGGTGGAAGCCGCCGATGCGGTCGCCGGCGTCGGATCGGGCATGGCGTCCGTCGCGGTTATTCGTCAGATATCCAACACGTCTCCCCATCAACGGGTCCGGAAAGGCAAAACCCGTTTGACGTTCATACCCACCCGCTAATATATACGGTAATGATTCATTTACCGGATTTAAATACGGTAACTCTGCTGGCTTGAAGCATTCCATTAATATCGAGACCTTTGGAAACATGACAGGAGACGACGCTGGCGGCGCCGCCCCCGCGACAGGAAATGCAGTGAGCGCGTACGAGGCCAAGCGCCTGCAGCGCATTCAGCAGAACCAGCAGGTGCTGCAGTCGTTGGGCATCGCAGTCCAGCCGCGGGAGCGCAAGCGCCGCATCGTCACGCGTGACGAGAACGCCGCGCCCGTGGAACCGCGTCGCTCTTCGCGGCTCCAGCAGCAGCCCGCCGTGCAGGAGTCCCCATTGGAATTAGACTCGACGCCGCGTCGTGTGCGTATGGGTCGCGTGCGCCGGACCGAGTACACACCCATGAAGATCCCGACCGTCAAGGCGACTCAGCAGAGACCAACGGGCAAGCTCTCGCGCCAGTCGAGCACATTGCTCGATATCGACATGGCCGCGTTCCACGACCGTTGGCTGGGCAAGCAGATCTGGCCCAAGGGCAAGGCGACCGTGATGGAAGGCATGTGCCCTACGCATGTCCCTTCATTCTCCAAAATGCTCGGTATCCAGCAGTGGCGAAACGGCGTCGTGCTGTTTGTGAACGTGCACGGCGCCTCGGGGTACGAGAACAGCTTCACCGAGATTCCGCACAAAGCGCCAGCCTCCGACAGCACCGAGCCAGCGGCTGTGCATTTCCGGTGGTTTGCACAGGAGCGACAGCACGAGGCATCGCCTGCCATCGTGCGACTCATTGCTGCGCAGCATGGCGACCGTTCGCTCTGGCTCGACGGTGCCGCCACGCAGCCACCGCCAGAATCCGACCAGGGCGATGCATCCACGCAACCAGAACCCGTGCTCTTATTTCTGCGCCATGTTGACGGTCCTTACGTTTACTGTGGACGGCTCGCGTACCTGGGCCACCTGCGCGAGTCCAAGCCCATGGAGTTTCGCTGGCAACTGCTCGACCTCGACAAGATCCTGTGGCGCGACGTCAAGCAACTGCTCGACGCTGCGGCCGACCAAGTCCATGCCGAAGGCGTCGCCGTCGAGACAGCTGAGATTTTGAAGACAGAATAGGCAGGATTTGGCAAGGATTGCATCTAGTGATTCCTAAATGTTTCCTTTATTACCGTAACACTGTAAGCAGTGGGTAAATACCGTAACTGCACAAGACCATTGGTCTCAGTTTGAGACTCCGACAAAATGGCGGGAAGCGAGACCAGCACCACCAGCGCCAACGCCGCGAGCGCGTACGAGGCCAAGCGCCTGCAGCGCATTCAGCAGAACAAGCAGATGATGCAGTCGCTCGGTATCCTGCTCCAGCCGCGCGAGCGCAAGCGCCGCATCGTCACGCGTGACGAGAACGCCGCGCCCGTGGAGCCGCGTCGCTCTTCGCGTTTTGAACGGGACCCCGCCAAGCGCGCAAAGCTGCCGACCGCGAACGAGGTGAGGCACCCGCCCGAGTTGGAGCTGCTGGACATGGACATGGCTTCGTTCCACGACCGCTGGCTGGGCAAGCAAGTCGGGACCTTGAAAAGGTCTGTTGTGATGGAGTCCCTCTGTCCACAGCTGCAGCTGTGGCCTGGGTACAGTGTCAATCGCAGTGAGCAGTGGCGTAATGGCGTCGTGTTGTTTGCCACCGTGCATGGCGACGCTGGCTATTCTGACATGTTCACCGAGATGCCGTCGACGACTCTGGGGAGCAGTAATACCGAGCCGTCCGCCGTGTACTTTCGCTGGATCGCGCAGCAAGCCCACAACGAGTCATCACCACTTCACGCGCGGCTGGTGGTTGCGCCAAGAGGGGACTCCAAGCTCTGGCTCAACCGAGACGGAGTCGCACCGCCACCCTCGCCTACCAAAGGCGAAGGAACCCGTAATCCAGAAACAGTGCTCTTGTTTCTGCGGTTTGTGGGTGGTCTGTACGTCTACTGTGGACGACTGGGGTACCTGGGCCACGACCGCGAGGCGTTACCCATGGAGTTTCGCTGGCAGCTGCTGGACCTCGACAAGATCCGCTGGCGCCACGTCAAGAAGCTCCTCGCTGCAGGTCGCCACCAGGCGGAGGATGCGGATGCAGAGACCGCGTGAACATCAAGAAGCCATACAGATGCGGGAATGTGAGAAGGCGAGTGTAAGCGAGATCCGCGTACTAAATTACCGTACATGCGTAAATAGCACTGTTGAACACTCAAAAATGTACGTTCAGACTCACCAAACTGCGGTGAAATCGTCTCCTCGACAACGTGAACATGGGCAGGCCACACGGCGTGGCGCAATATGGAAGGCCGACACGAAAGATTGTGATCAGATGCGACTGGTTGCCAAATTGTACTATGCGACGGTGCACTTTCGCACGAACTCGTGGCGAAACAATAGGTGAGTCCCACCGTCGCATTCGTGGCGACTCCTGACGTCATAGGTTCCGTACGTTCTCGACAAGATCCGCTGGCGAAGCGCCGAGCAGCTACTTTATAAGTCGATGGCCACGTCACTTTCACACTTGACTCGGAAATGCAAAACTAAGTATTATACTACTGTAGTGTGGGGGGCAAAATAGATACTAAAGTATGACTCAGTGCAATCACACTCTGAAAGCCTGGGAGCGGGTGGTCACCCTTATAGCCTGATACATCACGAGACTTCGGTCGGCGGGTGGAGCAAGTAACTCATGTCTTCCATCGCAAACGTCACGGGCAGGCGCGAGGCCGCGAGATGGAGCTTGGTCATTTGGCGCTTGGTGAGCGCGTCGCCACGGCACGTCATGCCACTAACACTGCTGGGGGTTGTGCCCGAGGCCGCGAGCGGCGGCTGGTCCATTAGGAGAGCCTTGGGTGGGTACTTTGTGGGCGACACCGTCGCTGGCAGTTGAAGCGCCCGTTCCAAAAGGAGTCGCCGCGTCGCCGCGACTCCCAATGCAACGCCCAATACGACGCCAGCCATAAACTGCCACGGACGCGCGTAGTAGTACGTCTCCATACCAAGCACGTGCGCGAGCCAGCCGTGGAGCGAGAGTTGCGTGGGAGGTGCAGACGAGTTCAGCTTCTGGATCCTTCGGTCGGCCGTGCGTGCTGCAACGTGGAGATTTAGCACAATGTCCCGAGTGACAGCACGGATATCTTCCGTGGCGTCCGAGTGCGGCGGTGATGCCAGCGTGTGCGGCGTGGCGAATGTGTGGGCCATCGAGAGCGCAAACGACGTCTGCTCTGTTGAGATCGGAGACGGCGCCGGATATCTCAGCGACGGGAGCTCCGCATTCCCAGGGGGCTCGACTAGCGAGCGCAGCAGATTCCAGTCCTCCAGGGAATCTAATCAAAACGCCCATAGATTATTAGATCGCTGATTCAAGGAAACCCGATCAACTGAGTCAGGCGCGCCTACCAAAGGACATGGTGCGTGGATATTCTTCGAGCTCATGGAGTAGCACGCCGGACTGGAGGTTAATCTGAGAGAGCACGGTCCGGAGAATGCTAACCATATCCAGCAGCATATTTATACGGGATGAGTAAGTTCGTTTCCATATCCAGAATGATAGTGTTCTCCGCTCTCGAAGATTTTGTTCTCCGCTCATCGTACCGTTCGCTGCGGTTGGCGCGTTCCGTGGAGACGCGCGCACGGTTCTGCGCCATGAGCAGCGCCTCGCCGATGCGTCGCACTGAGTTGGCATCGGTGGAGGCCGCGGAGGAGCGCGCGCGGGAGCCGTCGTTCATGGGGGTGTTCTGGGTCTGTCGGCAAAGGGGATGTATGTGTGTTTGGGCACTCTGCTTGGACTACCAAGCCTCCTCCCAAGTGGGAGGAGGTGACGCCTCTTTCTGAGAGGAGGAGCACAGGCGGGTTGTGTGTCTTTCTTTTCTTTTCGTCGTTTTGTGTTTTTAGGGGGGAGAACGCCAGCATGTTCTTTCGTTCTTCCACTTCAATGTTGATCAGGGTTCGGGGAAAGGTTAGATCAGATTCAGAGCTTGCTGCTTTGTTTGATTTTTTCGCTGCAAGTCGCACGGAGAAACAAGTTCCCTAACCCTTTAAAAGAAGCCATTCTAGAGAGTCTCAAGAATGGCCCAAGAAAAAATTGTGTCTCTAGCGGAGACACAATCTTTATTGGCTCGGTATTGGAAGTTCCAAATTGGCTCGGTTCCAATAAAATATCTTCCACTGGAAGTCCCTGTGAGAAACGCGATCCGTGAAAACTGCCCTAGAATCAGCTGCTGATTTGGGCCGTGTGGCCCATCTCGGCACCACGATGAAGAGATCTGTGGCTGGGTGTGGCTTCATGGATGCCACACTTACGTTAAGCCTTAGCTTCACTGAAGTTCAGATTCCACGGAACCTTCATACCGGTACAGTAGTGAGGAGACTTCAAACCATAAAGCCTCCAACCGCAGGAAATTATTAGAGCATCCAAAGACCCACCACACCGCCGTGGATCACAAGGTGGAGAACAGAAATTCCAAAACGAACCACCTGTTTTCTTCCATATTCAATACATATCACTATTCACCGAAATGTAGCCAACTACACGTGCCGAAGAGCCACGGTCTTCTCAGTTGACCATGGCGAAGACGTCATCGGTCGGGTCGAGTGCCTTGAACGGCTTGCGCGGTGGGTTGAGCTTGGCCGGCGGCGCGGCCTTGCGTCCTTCCTTCTTACTGGACGCGATCTTGGCCATCTTGGTCTGCACGCGGTGCGCATAGTCGGGGTCGACGGCCTTGAAGTTGGCGAGCGCGCGC
>JAADVZ010000988.1:0-10955 GCA_023335925.1 Pythium phragmitis | reverse complement strand
GCCTTCTTCATCCAGAGAAAAGATCGTGTTGTGAAGACGAGTGTGCCAGGTCTCACTGCCGATCACCATGTCGGTGACAACACCAATCTTCTTTGCGTCGCCCAACGCCATGTAACCGTGATGTCGTACAAGACAAGGGTGCTCGGGCAAGTTTTGCAGTTGCACCAGTTCCCTTTCGAAATGGTTGTTCGCGCTCTTACTGATCGGTCGATTGACAACTTTGACCGCCAGTTTGGTGACGCCGCTCCTCGCCTGATAGATCACCCCGCTCTTGCCACTCGCGATGCGCGAGGCATCGTTGATCTCGATTGTGATCGACTTCAAACTGGTGTACGCACTGAAAGCTGGAAATCTTGATATCTTGGGAGCTGAGCTGGTCTCCAATTTCCCGGAGAAAACAAGTTCATAACTGGCACGAGCTTCTGGTACTTCAATGTGCGAGGGAGGGGCACATAATCCGCTACCAGTTGAGAGCGAAGCTGAAGACCACGATGCATTGATCGGATCATTCTGATTCGAAGAAGTAACGGTCTGTGTCGGCGAACCACTGAAGATGCTTCGAGCCGATGTAATGCTGTCTGTCGAAGAAGAAGTTGTTTTTACCTGCGTTTCTTGAGTTGGAATGATGGATTGTTCCAACGCGTCTTGGGTAGCGCCATGCGGAGTCTGATTCGGACCACATTCAGAACTGAACCTGACGTGTTTCGGTCCCTTGGAACCCACATGCTTGGAGCTCGGTGAGCTGGCAGCCGCACACGAACAGTTAGTCTGCGCCGCGCTTTCTGTTGCTTGAGCAGCCATCGCACTATCCTTCACATTCATCATGAAAGTCGGCAGCAACACGCTTGGGTCTGAACCAGCGAACGAACCCGACGAACTGGCTCCCAAATCTCCTTCATACGTCGATGGCACGAAAGTATGCGATGGTGTGTCCGTTACTGTTGATCTTGCACGCGAAATGTTGACCGCGCTGGTGCTGATATTCGGTGAACCTGAACTTTGGCGCGCCACACGGCCTACGGGAGTCGACGCCGCAGCTACGTGGGCTTCAGAGACTCCGAACGTGAAGAATGCTGATCGCGCCTGGTCACTCGTGGCACCGGAAGTGGACATGCTTGGTGTTCGATCCATACTTCGCGCAGTGGGTCTTGAGGACGCTTGCGAGGATGAAAGCGAGAACATCGAAGGTTTAGCGAACGATGGGGTCGTCGGTCGTCCCGAAGAAGATGCACTGGGGCGAAACACACCGGAATGGGGAGCAAACGATGGAGTGGTCGGTAGTCTCGACGTGGATGCACTGGGACAGAAGCCGCTGATTTGTACACTCGGCAAAGCTCGCACGCTTGCACTTGATGTACGCTTTGAGTCGGACTTGGGAGCTTGCGTTGTGTCAACCGACGCCTCATCCGGGACTGTCTTGACGGTGAATACGAGTTTGGGCGGTAGCGAGCTGCTTTCTCCACTTGCGTCTTCCGAGAGAGATGCAGAACTCGATGAGAGATGTGCAACACTGAGCCGGCCGCCGTCCGCTGAACTCGCTGCGGATGCGCCAATCTTCAGGCTGCTGAAGCTGCTGTTGAGACTCGCGGTGCCTTCCGTAGGACACAAGCTGCTCGAAAACGACACACGCGACGTGGCCGGTGAAAATCGATAACGGTCCGCCGTAGCCCTCGCCGGATTATTCGTGCTCGCTAAACTCGCTCGTGCTACTTCTTTTACTTCGTCTTGGACCGCCACTCTGCATACGCTGGACGTCGGAAACAGGGCGGCACCCTCTGCCTGCGAGTACCCATTCGAGAACCTCATGGCGTCGTAGCCGAACTGAAAGCCGGTCATCGGCTTGGGAATACTTTTAGGAGGACTGGGCTCGCCGTACGGCTCGCTGGAGACGCCGCTGCTCATGCTGCTCTCCGAATCCGAACTTGCACTCGAGCTCTCTTCGCCGCCAAGTGTCACCACGACCTCGGCGTTGCGGGCATCGACAGATGCGGCTTGCGCGGCTGCGTATATGGCTGCGACAGTGGCGCGTGAAGCGTGCTTGGCGCCGTGCGCGTGGAGGAAACGACGCCGCGCGTTGCCGTTGGACTCCCGTTGCTGCGCGTTGCCGTTGGACTCCCGTTGCCGCGCCATGCGAGTGGAAAATTCTCCAATTTGGGTTACTTTCGCTTCAAGATTGCAAGGCACGGGTCGGGTTTGAAAAATTGTTTCCATGGGTCCAATAAGAGCTTCAAATGAGAATACAAAAACCAAGTTCATTGGAAATATGGGTTATCGTTGGGTTTGATGTGTTCATCAACCCGTTTTCCAACACCCTCCCGTATTAGCTTAGCTTGGTCTTCATTGTGCGAACCAACACTCTGGGATGGAGCAAGGCGCTCTATTCGTGTGCGATCCACCCAGTTTGCTCCCGTAGTTCACAACTATCGTCCTTTATTAAAGAATGCGGGCCACTTCAACCGTCGGATCTCAGACCAAGTTTGCCATTTCCGCTATCAATTCTTCGCGGTGACAATGGTGCTCGGGCCCACAGCTATCAGCGTCAAGACGTACGCCGTCTGCTCGGGCATTCTCTACTCCAAGTTTCTTGCAGCGACCATGATCCAAGGCGCCAAGAAATTCGCGGCCGGCAGCCGCCCACCGGAGGACGTTGCGCTCAAGTCGCTCCAGCGTGGCCAGCCCAAGCAGACGTACGGGCTCGCGCCGACCAACGACGCCAAGACTCTCGCAGCGCGTGAGGTCGCGCACCGCTGGCGCAGCATTGTCGCGAACGACGTCGAGTCGCTGCCGCTTGCGTTCGTGATGTTCGGCGCCGGGCTGCTGGTCGAGGCCAACGAGAGCGTCGCAGTTGGTGCCATGAGCGTATACACAGGCGCGCGACTGGCCCACATGTGGGCCTATGCCAACATGAAGCAGCCGCACCGCGGATACTTTTGGATGCTGGGTGCGTCCATGATCTTGGTCGGCGTCGGCAACTCGTTTGTCACTGTATTCTCGCAGTAAAGCCGTCCACGCCATGATATGTCCGTGAACCACCAAGGTGACTCTTGACAGTCGTGCAGACTATGAGATCGCGAGCCAAGTGTCGAGAATCCGTGATTCGCGCGACGTGTAGTGGTATTACATGTGTGTTGATTCTCCTGGGATTGCAATCAAATCCACGGATAATATCCAAGATTTATCTCGAACAGGGGCACGGGTGCGGCTAATATTCATGCGTTTAATTAATTCAACACGAGCTGCCCACCCAAAAGAAAAAGCAAGCCATGTCTGGTGCTCATTGAGAAGAGGTGTTCTCAATGAGCTTCCTTGTCAACCGTATGGTGCGTGGGACAACACAAGAAAGAATGCGCTTTATTCACGTGTGAACAGGGAGCCAGCTTAAGGCGATTACAAGAGAATCGAATGAGAAGATCCCTAGCGACGAAGCGAGTAGATCTTCCACAATATGGCGCCGATGGCCGGGTTGAGCGCGAGAATGCCCACACCATAGGCGAGCGTGCGGTGCGGCTGCTTGGCCTTGGCGTAATAGTACGTGTACACGAACCGCGAGAGCGTGAACACAACCATGCTCGCCGCCTGCAACGGCCCATCGCACTCGAGCAGCAGCGCAGCACCAAAGAGAAAGAGCGCAAACGGCACAGTCTCGAGGTCGTTCATGATGATGCGATCCCAGCGCTGCTCGAGCGCGCGCAACTTGAGCATGCGCTCGTCCTTGGGGTCGGCGTTCACGCCCAAGTTCTGCGGCTTGCGCGGCTTGCCCAGGATCGGACCAAAGTTGGCATCTTCTGGCGCGCGGCCGCCAACGCGGTACTTGGCGGCGCCCTGGAGCCGCGCGGTCACGAAGAACTTTATGAAGAGTGTGATGATGCACAGCGCGTAGGCCTGTACGGCGTAGCTGGTCGGTGGCGGCGCCATTGTGACGATTGCGAAATGAGCAGACGATTGAGAGAGTTTGAGGACCTGATCGAACAACCGTTTTGAGAGCTCTATAGAAAAAACATGTTGTATGGACTTCAACTAGGCCTCGATTAGAGAGCTCTGTGGAAAGGCGAACAATCATTCTTGGAGGAGTGAGACCGACAGATAGAGTCAGAATGATTGTTTCAATTACAGGTATTGCAGCCCGCGACCATAATCAACCTGCTCGATGATGACCATCGGCGTCAAGTGGCTACATACTGTACCTCTGTGCTATCCTACTCCTCAAGCATTCTCGTACGCTTCATATCCGCCAAGCATAATCTGCCGCCCTAGATGTTGACCATCGTATCTGTAAGGGCACCATCATTCCTTCTTCGTGCGCTTCCTTCCGTCTTCACGTCTCTTACTGAGCATCTTCCCCCTCCATAGCCTTCTCTTCTCGGCCCGTGCAAGTGCTCTAATCGTATTCATTTCTGAATTTGCTCTCCAGGACCATGTCGCCAGTCGACACCACCAACGCACTCAAGGCCTTTTCGGTCGCGACGACCGCGCTCGCATTCAAGATGATCTTCACGCTCGCGACCCAGGGATTCAAGTCCTTGGACGTACGAGCTCTTACACCGCAAGGCAATTCGTCCCACTAGTACGGTGCACTGCCAGAGAATGAGAGGCTCTTGAACAGCGGACCACAGCAAGAGTCCTCAACACAGCTGCTCAAGGCCCGAGAGATCGAGTATCGCTGGAAACGCATTGTGCAGAACGACCTAGAGAATATTCCCATCAGCCTGGTCGTGTTGCTCGGCTCGGTGCTGGTCGGCGGCCACGAGGCCACGAACGTTGTGTTCATCACTGTATTTGCAGCCGCGCGGATCGGCCACACGTACGCGCACGCGAACGAACTGCAGTCACACCGCTCGTACTTTTGGGGCATCGGCCAGGTCTGCGCGCTCGCGGGTGGGTTGAACGGTGTCGTGTCGTTCATCATTGGGTGAGAATCACAATAGTCTCTTGCTATGTGGGCACCGGTTTGGAATAAGATGAATCTGTGACGTGTGGGATCTCAATTCTGAAAATGAGCTCAACAGTAAATAAAACGTATTCGCGTTCCAACAGCCATGACCGTACCGCGTGCTTCTGCACCATTTTGTTGCCGTCCGGACCAACGTAGCGGCAGTGTCGCACAGTGTTTCCCGCTCACGTAGTCCTCACGATGCACGAGGCAAGGGACGCCACTGCTACTTTAGCTTGTGGGCCAAGCGTCTTCAGGCCCGAGTAATATTGGCGGCAACTGTTAAAGTGTACCAGAACTCACGTGATCTGAATTTCCTCGGATTGGGTGTGCGGCAAGCAAGAGCAATATCCATGAGACGAGACGAAAGAACCGAGAATATGAAGGCACACGGGAGATGAACGCGGGTGAATGGCTTGACAACTACGTGGCGAATGCAGCAGGGAGAAAGCCCCGGCGGTTAGAGCACTTGGTCGCGCGGTTCAAGAGAGAGGAGCATGCCTAGAGAACTCCGTCGCACGACAGCGTAGTCTAAGCTAGGGCCACAGTACCCAACGATGACGGCAACGACGTACGCGTCTACTGCAGCAGCACACCGCAGTCGGCATGTACGAAGCGCCCACAAAAAGGCGCGCTTGCCCAAGGCGAGACCCGGCTGGCTGGACGGAATTTCCGCAATGAACTGGTCCAGCTCACGATTGAGGTGTCCACGGTCTTCGCGGAACGCAATGTCAATGACTCAGAAGGCTCTTGAGTTCCTCTCTAATTGTAGTCGAATGTAGCGGCAGCGCGCGCCTGCAATCGGGATTCGAAGCATCCTGGATGTCAACAAGGAGTCGAAATGCACGCAGAGGGGAGCGGCTGCGCCCAGCGCCACCCGTGAACGCCGCCCGGACCACTAAATGAAGTTGATCGAGCTGGTCGGCCGTGCAGAAGAGTCCTAGGGAGTGAAGATGAGGCAGACGGTGCATCCACTCGCAAGACCGCGCAGTGAAGCAACAGCCGTCGATCGACTCAATTAGATCGTTCAGAGGCGCATCCGATCGCTCCAGAAACGCGAGCGGCGGCTTCACCCGCACGTGACGAAGGGCCGGAAGAAACTCGTGGAGGATTCGGCGGCAACAAGTCTATTGCTGCTATAGGAGCAATAATGGAAGGCAGTGATACACGACGTGCGGCAACCGGGGGACTCGAGCGTGATGATCTCCTTGAGGTGAGCCTTTGGCACCACGCCGAGGCCACATCCTGGCACGATCACGTGGACAAAATGGGGCAAGTCGGACGTGTCGTCTTCGGCCAGCTCGACTTTGGTGTCTTCTGGGAGAACGGCAAGCACGTTCCGAGAGCCGAGAGATCCACCCACCGCATACACATTGGTACACTCGGTGAGTATTGCCATCTGAATCACGTACCCGCGAAGCGTTCCACTGGGCTCGGCCGCCGCCGCTCCGAGCGCTGCCGGGTACTCTCGTAACCTCGTCTCCGTGTCTGAAGCGATGCACCGTATCACTTTGGATCCATTTCGACTACCCAGAAAGCGTCGCATGACCTCGAGCTCCGTGGCGTTCACGTTCCGATCTTCCAGGCAGAGTCGAGTCCACTTGGTCTGTCGAGTGTGGTGTGTGGAACATCGTGTATGCAAGCCACAGCAACCCGGACGTACTCTGCACCGTGAACATTACCTCGCAAATGGATCGCGAGTGCAGGAGCAGAGAACACACCGCGGCTAGATCCACCAAATTCGAATACGAAGATAAATCCAGCAGCTCGAGTCGACCAATGGGACCACCCACCCGCCCCATCACTTGCTCGAGAAGCGGCATCACGTCGCGGCGCTGCGCCATGACTTTGTCCCAACCCAGTGGATGCGAGACAAACTCGAGTGGAATCTGATGGGGCATGCGTTCCAGCAACTGGTGGAGCCACTTAGAATCGACACTGCGGGGCGGTGCTTGAACCACGAGTTGAAGGCCCACGAGCATCAGGTCAGGTTCAAGGTGGCCGTGTTGCGGGAGCGATTGTAAATGTGCGTGGATGGTCTCGTATTGCGAGGCCAGATACGCGAGCCACGTGGTGCCAGTACTTTTTCCCACGGCGAATCGAAGCTTCACACGAATCGGCACGGCTTTCGCTCGTAGAGACTGAACAAAGGGGCCAATCTCCTGCAGACTCTCCTGGTAGACGAGACTTCGTGTGGTCGAGTCGTCACCGAGCATACCGAAAAAGACGCCGAGGTGGAAGCCAATCTCCTGTTGTTTGTTGGCCCCGCGCATTGGCTGGCGGTCGCCTCTCGGATCCCAACAGATGACGACAACTGGGAACTAGCTCGCGCCCATAGGGCCTATATGGTCGACTCTGAAGCTATAGGGTACATTAATTGCGCACAATAGACTTCACTGACATCATCACTAGCTCGCGCCCACGAGTGGTAAAGTCGATCGTCTCGATTGGAACTGATCCGCAGCGCGAGTTCCCAGAACGAAGGGTTCTCGTGGAAGCCAAACCCTGCACAGCAGCTCACTGCGTGCCAAATCTTGATCGTTTCATGGAGTGCGAGAATGGGCATCACGGGCTCGTTCGGTTTGGCAAACTGTGGGCAGGGCGGCTGCAGGGCGACAACGATCGTATCACACGCCGTCACGAATTCGTGTGGGCGGTAAACGACGTTACAGCTGACGGAGAATTCCGACGCCAGCCATTCACGCCACGCGGTGGCGATACGCATCGCTTGGTCATGGCTCAGACGATGCGGCGGCGTCGTCATGTTCTTCTTCGTTGGATTCGTTGTGGAGTCTTCTAGAAGAGGGCTCTGGGACGAGGCTTGGCAACCAAAGTTTGAAAGTATCGTTGATTGATGGGTTTGTGTGATTGTTGATTGTTTGGATCGTTGACTTGTTGAGAGAACTAAAGATTGGTCCGATCAAAGCATATGCACCTGAGTCGTAGCGCTTCCGTCCGCTCAGCTAAATACGTCCTCGAGTTTCCTCAACAGGCTCGCAGCGGTCGGTCGCTTTTCCAGGCTTTCATGCCACGCGCGCGTGACGATTTTCTCGAGCGTCGGGCTCATCACACCGTTCACGCGCAGATTCTCCACCATGAACGGTCGCGTCGTATACGCGTCGAGCGTCTTGATAATCGTGTGTGGCAGTTCGCCTTCCCACGGCGGCTCCTCAACAGTTCAACTAGGAGCACAGTAAACGACAGCACATCGCTCTTTTTCCAGCCTTCAATGTCGTGGCTCTTGAGCTGGCCGCGGACCAGCTCTGGAGACGCGTACGCTGGTGAGAAGCCCAGGCTCTCGCCGCTGCCCGTGGCCGAGGCGTTCTTGAGCTTGGAAGCCCGTAGTCGATCAGCTTGATGGTGTTCGAGTCGGGCAGCAGCAGCACGTGAGCCGGCGAGAGATCGCGGTGCGTGATCTCGTGGGCGTGGAGAACCACGAGCGCTTCCAGCACATCCAGTAGCATGCGATGCTTAGTGGCCTCATCGAGTGGACGGACGCTTCGATAGAGTCGCGACAAGAGGCTTTGCGCCGACTGCAACAACTCTGAGACGACATCGACGTCGTTGCCGTCGTGGAGCCACACGTGGCCATAGTGGCGAAGCAAGTGAGGATGGTGCGGCAGACTGCGCAGCTTGGCCAGTTCGCCTTCACACCGCGCGATGGCTTTGCGGCCGTGGGCATTCGGAAGCACTTTGGCGGCGACCAACGTCGAGCCGTTCATCTTGGCCTTGTAGACTGTGCTACAGGACCCTTTGGCGAGCCGTTCGTCCTTGGAGAGCGTCAACGCGAGCGTGCGAATAGTGACAGGGGACCCGACGGACGAGTTTTCGTATAGGGAACTATCCTTGTCCGCACGTGGCGATGGCGTGGATCCCCTTGGACTCGCTTGTTGATCACGCTTTGGCGCCGTGTCGTCCTTGTCCGCTTCCTTCTTGATCGACTTGGTCCCGTTCGTATCGTGCTCCACAGTGTCCTGGTCCAGGGGCTTCTCCTTGGAGGGTTTGTCCTACGTCTCGCTACCACTCGTGGGCTTTTTCTTCATCTCACCGCTGGCTTTCTCTTTCGGCGGAGACGGAGAACGTCCCGCCTCATCAGACTGTCTTAACGAGTATTTCGACGCCGTGGCGTCTCCTCTCTCTTCCTTTCCTTGGACGGGAGGCGTGGTCCCGCTCGGCGACTCGACAGATGTGAACCTCACATACTTTGCATCTTTCTTCGCACGTGCGTTCGTGACACCATCCTTGCCCATCTTGTCGATCGCACGCATTTCTTCTGGCGACTGCTCTCGTCCCGTCGCGTCCTCAAAGTGTTTGAGATACTGTGCATCCAGCACCAGTGTTCCTTCCTGTGGTGGCGTG
The DNA here is from genome assembly GCA_023335925.1 of Pythium phragmitis. Classification (NCBI taxonomy): domain Eukaryota; phylum Oomycota; class Peronosporomycetes; order Pythiales; family Pythiaceae; genus Pythium; species Pythium phragmitis. The sequence goes on along the minus strand of JAADVZ010000988.1, from coordinate 1,666 downwards.
GCAAACGGCTGCTGCTGCTGCGCTTGATCGAATTCGAATCCCTTGTAGTATCGGACGCCAAACGGAGATGCCGGTTCGCCGAACGCATAGAGACCACGCAGATAGTCTGACGACGTGGACGGCGCCGCCTGTGGCGGTGGCGGTGGAGTCGCGACACCAAATGCACTGACGGGATATCCGTTGGTCGCAGGAGTTGCCTGAGGACCGGCTGGTGGCGCTTTAAAGATTGTAAACGACGGGAACCCCGTTCCACCTCCTGCCGCGGCTGCTGGTGGATTCACTGGCATGGCTGCCGCCGTTCCAAATCCCGCGGCGGCGGCAAAGCCACCGGCCCCGAACGCGCCAGCAAAGAAATCACCACCCTTGGTGATCGTCGCCGTCGTGGGGTCCGGATGCGCTCCAAACAAATTGCGTTTCGATGGCTCCCCAAAGCCCCGGCCGCCAAACGCAAACGGACTCGCCGTGGGCTGGAGTAGCGGGTCTGCATTGTGGCGACGTGGCGGCGTGCTGAACCCGTCGGCCGCGTCCACGTACGGCGCACGCCCTTCCCGACCAAACAACGAGGGCTCGGTCGTCTCCGGTTCACGCCTGTGAGACGTGGGCGGCATCTCGAACGGACTTGGAATGCGTGTGGAGTGGGGCTTGGCACCAGCGGATGGGAATGCCGCCGTGCCAAACGCCGCCGGCGGCGGCGGCTCGGTCTTTTCCGACTCTTTCTTCGCAGGCCTGTCTCGAACGGGTTCGGATAGAATCCGGGCTGCACCACTCTCGCGGTCTGGTATTCGTGGTACAAGAACGAGATCTGGTCTTTCGTGAGCCCTTTGCCGCTGTACGCGTTCTGGAACGCATTCCACGACACGCGATCACTAGAAGTCGTCGCTGTCTCTTGCGCTCGTGGTCCGTTCGCCTTGGTGGCTCTTTTGTCTGCTCCATCGCTGGACTTTTGATGGCCGTAGAGACGCTAGAGATCGCCTTTGGAGAGACCGCGGCCGCCATAGGCGTGCTGGAAGTCATTCCACGCCGTCGACTTCTTCGACTCGTGGGAACCGAACCCACCGCCGCCACCGCCGCCGCCGGCGGCAACGGCACTACGGTACGCGGCTGCGGCCTCGCTGCGCGTCATGCCCTCGCCGGCGTGCGTGCGCTGGAAGTCGTTCCATGCGTTCCTGCCGTTTTTAACACCGGGCTAGGATTGCTCAACTTCAACTTCAGCGTCGCGGGGAGACCTATCAGAAGAATCGAGAATCTGTGATCTAAGCGTAGGTGTCGACCTGTCGCAGGCCTGGCTGTGCCCTTCACCATACCAGAGTTTCTGCCCTCCAGTTCTCAACTTATCCTTCGCCTCCTGTGGTGTGGTACACTCCGGGCCAAATCTTTGAGCCCAGAGACTTTTTTTGAATTTTCTCCCCAGCCACTGGGCTGTTGGAGCTGTTTAGATATGTGGTAGACATCACGGAAATACACCCCGCTCATTGGTTAACGCGCGCAGTCTCGCAGACTGCGCGGACCGTCCCATACAGTCAGCGTTTTTGGGTGGGGGACAAGTTTTGAGTAGCAGACAAATGACTTGATTAAAGTATAGTTCAGAATGAATGTCACAATACTGGACCGAAAATGAATGGTGGTCTGGCGCTTGCGCCAAGCCTTCTCGTCCACTCAAGACGCG
>JAADVZ010000987.1:0-10956 GCA_023335925.1 Pythium phragmitis | reverse complement strand
TGTCAGTGGATGTCACAACGATAGTGACCGAGCTAGTAATCGGGGTAGTTCATGAACGTAGATCTCATAGGCAGCGCTTCTGTATTGAGAGCGAAAAAAGTGTAAATGGCCGCTGCCTATGAGATATAGAAGTGAGTAATACTTTGAGTGAAAAGGTCGTGGTGGTTTACTGTGTGTAGTATCGGTTGAAAGCACGAGACGATTCGAATGTCTGTCTCGGTCGATGCGGTCTCCGCTCCGGCGCCCCCGCCGGTGGGATCGCCAGCGGCCGTCGTCGCATGGCGCAAGCAACTCAAACCGTGGCTAACGGCGCTGCTTGACGCGCGTCTCCGCGTGTTTCTCCCGGCGCTCGCGACGGTCTCCGATATGGAAGAACAGTGGCTCGATGTGGTCGCGCCAAGCGGGCGACGCAACAACCCAACCGTGTGGACGCTGCTGATCGAGGCGCTTGAACTTCTTGAGCTGCTCGCGCGCGTGGACCACAAGAGTGCGTGGCAGTTGCTGTTTGAGGTGGCCGGCATGGCGCGCACGATGGAGCTGTACGGCGACCTACTGCTGCCGCGTGGCAAGACTATACTGCCTCGGTTCGTGGTTCACATTAACAGCGATGCGTTGCTGGAGGAGACAGAGACCACGGTGCAGAGCTGCATTCGGTTCATCATTGTGAACGAGCAAACGTCGTCTGCCAAGCACGGTCGCGTCAGAGAGACGCTGCTGAGCCAGTGGCGAGACCAGCACGGCGGTGGGCACGCGTTCGATCGCGACGTCGATGGACGCGTCAAGATCTCGTTGGATTTCCGCGTGATCATGGACTTTGACGACGAAGTCGACACGGGATTCGTGCTTTCGCAGATCCAGAACGTTGCGTTTGCGCACTCGGATTTGTCCCTTTTGCAGCGCGTCGATCAGCAGGCGCAAGCCGGACAAGAGGACGAGCAAGACGGAGTCGACAACGAAGGTGGTGGAGAGGGTGAGGAGGAGGAGGAGGAGGAGGAAGGCGAAGATGAACGAGACGATGGAGAAGCCGAGGAAGAGGAGGATCAACATGAAGAGCAGGAAGAGGACACTAGCGAGGACCGAGAGTCGGCGGAACCAGAGAATGGTGAGGACGAGTTGGTGGTTGAGCTGGTGGACGACGATTCCTCGCGTATTGTATTCCGCAATCCGAATCCGCCGCCACGAGGCCCGTTCGAGATCGTGTCGTTCCGGTTTGAGTTGCTCGACCATCCAATCAGCAATCTCGCCTTGTACATGATCAACGAAGCCGGCAAGTCGGGCATGTGCTTGGCGCACTTGACGATTTCGACACTGTGGCACGTGAGGCTCCACCACAGTGTGATCGGCGGCTTCTTGCTGAATCAGCTTGTACCGTGGCGTGGACGACGTGACACGCTCGGCATCCGGAGCTTAACACTCGACCTGGGCGGGTTTGATGCGGCGGCCGTGCGTGCATTCTGTACGGCGATCGCCCATAGTCGAAGCCTGCGCGAGTTTCAGTTTCGGGCCGATCAATTCACTCACGAGAATCCGATCCAAGCCGAAGGCGACGAGTGGTGGCCGTGGCTCGCGTACGCGCTGTTCAGCGGCGACGCTGACCACAACATCCACAAGGTCTGGCTGAACGTCGAAGACCTGGACACCTCTCATGTTGAAATTATGCGCCAGGTACTCGAGCACACGGATCCGCTGGCGTTTCTCTTTCAACGAGCCCAAGGGCGATCGTCATCTTCACAACCAACCGAGGGGCCGGCGATGGCTGCGTCACTCAACCCGTCGGCGTTGCTTCGCCTGGGCCACCATCGTGTCGTCGTCGAAGGTCACGAGAGCGAGATCCCTGGTGTGCGTGTGCGGGAGCCTGGTGTGACCTATCAAGTCGTGCGCAACCGCCCCGAAGAAGACTACATTGAGTTTTTGCTGCCGGGCACGGGCGTGTGTTGGACCGAACGCCACGAACTGATTGAGCTGCAGCCGCTTACACGCCGCGAGCAGCACCCCGTCCGGGAGTTAGTTCTCGAGAATATTGACCGCGAGTCGGGGTCAGCGGTCGTGGAGCTACTCGCACTCATTGGCGAGCCGATTCAACGACTCACCGTCGCGGCGGGAGGAGGCGACACCATCCCAATGGCCGTGTTTCGAGCGATTCAAACGTCGTGTCGGAAGCTCAAGCACTTGCGTGTCGTCTCTACTTGGGCGACGGAGCTCGAGTGGCTGTTTGCGGACTGGACGCTCGAGTCACTGGTGCTGAGTAGTGCAAAGGTGGATGATGCCGCGAGTTGGTTGCAGTTGTGCACGCACTTGAGTGACCCCACGGCTGCGCTGACCAAGTCGCTCCGTGAGCTTCATGTGGACGTCGTCCCCACGTCTCTACCTGTGGATCGAAAAGTGGATCGTGTTCTCTCCATGCTGGGCGATATGCTGGAGAGAAACTATCGCCTTTTGCGATTCGAAGTGTCGGGATGCCACGAAAGAGAGTTTGCCAAGCACAAGGACCGTATCATGGCGCACCACAACGAGCCGATTTGTGTGGAGAGAGCGCCGTTACCACGGGATGCAAAGCTCGCGTTTCTGAGCGTGACGACGCCGCTCAAGTCGAATGTCTCGGACGAAGATGATCCGCAACGGAAGCGAGCCAAGCACACTGCGGCGACGACCACGACCACGAACCTGGCGAGAACGAAATTGGACCCGCATGTGTTGCGGACGATCATGGAGATGGCCGCCGAGTCTGAACGCCGCATCTGTGGCATTGCGTCCACTGGTGTGGCGCTACCAGGCTTGTGATTTTCGAAACATGGGTGGTGAAAATGGAGGAAGAATAACAGTACAGCGCTGCGATGAAGTGAAGCCCGGGGGTGGACGAGAAATGATTATTGTGACTGCTGGACTTCCTGTCAAGTGGCTACAGTATCAAATCGTGATGGGTACTGATGTAGACATGATAGTACAGTACTCTAATCTAGTTCATTTGCAACATAATTTTGAAAAAAAACGCAAACATTTGTGACACGCGTCGTTTTTTGTGACCACCCGTTGCCTGTTAGTTCTGAAATTTGTGTCGTGGAGCTCCCCAATAAAGAGAGACACAAATATGGAAAGCGCGGGAACTGTGCGGCCTCGCGATCATGGCAACGACAACGGTAGCACCGGCGGCTCCGTGAACGGCGGAGAGCGAGCCAACAAGCGCCATCGCGGTCTCGGTAGTGGTGGCCGAGGTGCCGGCTACTCGCCTCCAGAAGTGTCGTTTTTCCTGTCGCTCTTGGAAGAACACTTGCCCGTGACTAACAAGGAATGGAAAGCGGTCGTGCGGCTCCACAATGTGCAGTTCCCGAGCTTGAAGCGCACGCCGAATTCGCTGCGGCGCAAGTTTTCGTCGCTGTGCCGCTCGATGAGTGGCGCGGACGAGTCGACGCTGTCGCCTGATGTGCGCCGCGCTATCCACACCAAGCGCCGCATGAAGAGCCGAGGCGACGTGCCCGACGACGACGATGATTTGCCCGAGTCGGACGACGACGATGGCGAGAACGAAGACGACTTCCAAAGTGGAAACCAGCGGCGCCGGGAGAGTACGGGCGAGAATGCGTCAATGCAGCAGCAGTCAGCAGTGCTCGGCTCGACTCCAGTTGCAGCGCCTCACTATTTTCCTGCGGTCCCGAACGGCCAGACTCCAGTCGCTGCTGCACCAATGGTGATGCAAATGCCCATGGCTATGGCACCATCACCGCAGAACCAGTTCGGCAACAACGCATTGGTCCAGGCACAGGCCATGCTCGATCGCCTTGCCGACACTTCGGGCGAACGACGTGCGACCAGCAATACGAGTGGACGTGCCAATAACGAGACCGACCTGATCGAACTGATCAAGATGCAGCTGCTGCAAAACATGGAAGATGACCGCCGACGACGCGCTGACGAGAAAGAGCGGCGCGAGCAGGAACGGCGCCACCGCGACGAAGAGCGCGCGATCCGCGATGAGTTTCGGCGTCGGTACGAGGAAGAGCGAGCGAGGCGCGAGGAAGATTTGCGGCGATGGAACGAAGAGCGGGACGAGTCGCGCCGCCGCCATGAGGAGTTCATGCAGCTTATCCTTTCATTAGTCGCCAAAAAGTGAGCAGCAGGACAGCATACTAGTACATCCATCCTTCCAACTGCATTTTCCACCATGACTCCCATTTGGTGCAACTTGGTCACTAGTTATAGTAGTCATTCAAACGAGGTGATCGAAAGTCGGTTTTAGAAGGAGTTGTTTCCGTTCAGAGACTGTGGTGTTAGCCAACAGCTTCATTCTCCCTATGGTGGTGATAGTCACTCATTAGGGACCCATCTTGAAGTGGAGGTCCGCAATGGAAGAATCGGAGGCTTCCGGGAGATTGCCGCCAACTGACTCGTGAACCCACCCGTTGCGAAAGGATGCAGGCGCTGGAGGACGACGGACGCCGCGTGCTCAAGCGGCAGCGCGCGTGCGCCGACCAGATCCACCACCAGCTCGATCTGCTGCTCACTGAGGTCGAGACGGCCAAGGCGCAGCTCGTGGAGAAGCGCGACGAGTACATGCGGAAGCGCCAGCGCTCGCAGGCCGCCGAGGAAAGCGCCTCGGAAACGACGACCACCACCAGCGGCGAGCACGAGGACGAGAACAAGTCGGACGCGGCGAGTGCAGCCATGGCGGTGTCGCCACGCGATGCTGAAAAGGGAGACGATGAGAGCGAACACATTGTGCAAGAGTTTATCGAGCGCGTCAAGATGCTGAACCTCGACAAGGCTGCGGCCGACGAGCTCAAGGGGCTCCACATTGCGCTTGCCAAGTACGGCAAACAGATCGACAAGGTGCGTGGAGGGGCAACTGAGTGATTTGATCTTTAGGGAGAGACTGGTGGTGACGTTGTGTGATGGATGGGGTGCGATTGTCATAGTTGTCAAGCGGGGACATCACCAAGATCTGCCGTTCGAAAGAACCGGACCACCAGGCCGTCTGCCAGCTGATCGCCGAGTATCTCTACCACGACGGCCAGATTGCTGCTGCAGATGCCCTGTGTGCGGTACGTCCTTTGCGATAGAACAACTGTATAAATACTGGATAGTGATGGTGTTGATGTAGGAGGCTGGCATCGAGTTGCCGAGCAACTATCGCTCGTGCTTTGTCGAGCTCTTCCACATGACGGACGCTCTGAAAGAGAAGAACATGGTACCAGCACTCGAGTGAGTTGACCATCCCCCCCCCCGGTTCATACGTAGTAGCTTTTCTCTGTGAGTCTGACCATCAATTCTGTGGTGCAGATGGTCCCGTCGCCATCGAGAGGAACTGCAGCGTCTCCACATTGACATAGAGTTTGAGCTCGTGCGTCTCAAGTATCTGGATGTCCTCGAGAACTGCTCCGACGTCATGGATGCCGTGAAACTTGCGGGGGAAGAGCTGTCTCCTTTCCATGCGACCCACAACAGTGGTATGTGATCAACATTTGGACTCGTGAGCTTGATGATGCGTATCTAACGGAGCTGGGAATTGTAGATATTGGCCGGTTGATGACATGCGCGATCTACAAGAAAGACTTTAGTCAGTCGCCGTACAAGGACCTGTTTGATCCGAACCGGTGGGACCACATTCGCGAGGCCGTCGTAAGAGCCTGCTGCCGCCTCAACAATGTCCCGCATCGAGCCTATCTCGATACTTGGTACGTACCTCTTGAACTATGACTTCTTGTTCCACACGGCTTACGGTGACGGATTTTCCAGTCTTTCTGCCGGCGTCACAGCTCTCCCAGCAATGCGCAAGCTGGTGAATGTGATGGACAGCAAGCTGGCAAACTGGGACTCGATGGAGGAACTGCCCGTGGAAATTCCAGTGGCCAATGAGCACCGTTTCCACACAGTGTTTTCATGTCCCGTCTCGAAAGAAGAGAGTACACCGTCAAATCCACCGATGCTCTTGAAGTGTGGCCATGTCATTTGCAAGTCGTGTGTGAAGAAGATCGCGTTGAACATGAACCGGTGCGTAACAAATGGGGGAACATACTGCTGGCTCACGCTCATCAAAGCTGTCGTTGTGCCTCGTTTACAGGCGCTTCAAGTGCCCGACGTGCCCCATGGAGCAAAGCGAGAACGACACGCGCGAACTCTTCTTTTGATCGATCGCAGAACGTGCTCGAACTTTGGCTTCGTAAATGTCTCCTTTTTATTCGGCTGCTAGATCCCACGAATACGTTGCTTCTAATCCGACTACACCAATTGTACCTCGTTGCCAAACATGTCGATCTCCGTCACTCCCACATCTAGGCTGGTCCGTGGTAACGTGCGCTGTTGTATGGGCGAGTCGGCCGCATCATAGTGAAGACGGCGCTTCTTCTGCTGACTTCCGCGTAGCCCCCGATTCTCTCGTCGCATGTCTTCTAAGGTGCCGTGAAGTTCGTAGACGAGTTCCTTCAATTCATCCACTTCATCGCGTAAGGCCTCCACGTCTTCCTGCTGCTCCGTCACGAGCAGCGCCATCTCTCGGATCAATTTCTTTGTGTGGACTTCGCTCTTTGCGCGTTTTGCGAGTTCTTTTCGGTGGAACGTCAAGTTGTCGTTGTCCTCTTCGATGCTCTCCAACATTGCCGATGCAAAGTCGTCGTACCCAGGTGACTCTTGAAATCGCGACTCACTCGCCCCTTTTTCAGCGTTACAACATCTCGTGGTGCTCTTGTGACTCGATTCGGGTGACTCTTTGCGTCGTTGTTTGCGCACTCGCTTGCGAGCATTGGGCGGTTTTGAAGTGTTCTTGTGAGTTGACGCGGGCGACTCCCCGACCGGTGGTTCTCTCGTTCTTTTGCGGGCGTCAAGATGGCTCATAGTCCCCTTGTGGCGCGTCCACTCATAAAGTCGAAATGTGATATTCATGCGCAGCTCCTTTTCACAGCTTGTCCAAGGTCAGACCCGAGAATCGTCTAGATCACGACAAAGCAAGGAAACGTACCAAAGGCAGCGCACCCACTCTCCACATTCGAGATCCACGGCCGCCACGTCGCTATCGACGACAACGCCGCGCTCGTAGTCGTACATACTCTCCGGCCATCGTTTCCCCCCATTCTCGTCTCGGTGCATGTCTGTTTGGTTTCCCTTATGTCTGTTTGGTTTCCCTTTGCTTTCTGTGGGGGCTTCCAGATTTCCCCCGCCCCAGGAGTGATGGTCACGGAAACTTCCCAACTTCAAACTGGGTGCAGAAACCTCTGCAGAATAGTATTAGGATGGTATAACAGAGGTAGGGCACCATGAAGAACAGTGACGCTTCGTGAAGACCAACCACGGAGTGACCATGGACACCATCGACCTCAGCTTCGCGCAGGTGGAGGCTGAGCTTCGTGCGGCAGAAGCCTATCTGACGGCGGCTTCAAGCACCGCACGTGGCGGCGGAACCGCTGCAGGACAAACGGAGGAGGCGTCGCCGTACGACCTTATGCGGCTGCCGATGGCGGAGACTCAATCGTCGTTCTTTAAACGACCAGCACGAGCAAAAGTGCCGATTTCGGTACGCACGTGTCATGCTCTGATGGGATTTGGTCGTGTGGTCGCTCAGTGGACATGGTGTGCTGCAGGAAGAGAGGCGAAAGGAAATCCTTGCCAAGCTGTCGTCAGAACGCCAAGCAGCCGTACGCAGCAGTGTGCGGATCCCGCGACCGAGTCTGTCCATTGCATCTGCCCCCGTACATGGATTTATAGACGCTGGCGTCGATGAACAGCAAGACGGCGAGCTGTCCAGATCGAGGTATGACCGCCGCAGCGACTGTTACACACATGGTGGTGCTTGCAATGCAGTCGATGACGGGCGTGACAACTGTGAGGAGTACGACGATGGGGAAGTATTCTACGCAGCGGACGTGATCGGCAAATCCGTCCACGATCACATTGCGCCAAGAACCACTCTGGATCTTTTCAGCGTCGACGAGGATGAAGATAACGATGGCGTGGATCCAGACCGTTCGCTCAAGTATGAGATTGAACCGACTTATCAGAACGGCGCCAACGGATTGGAAATACTAGCTCCCACTGACACCTGCCCGTTTCAGCACACCCCTGATTTCGAGCAAGGTCACCTGGGGATCAAATCCACAACGGGATCGGTTCTTGCAAAATTGCTCTCGCGGCGTGAAGAGTGGAACAACGAAAGCAGTGTACCGATTGCCCGTCTGCTTTCATCTGCAGTGCCAGACGCAGATGAAGCAAGAAAAAGTTTGGGAATGGGTGAAAGCGAGAGGCATCCCAAAAATCCACCACGTCGACAAGAAGACGATCAAAATCTCGACCATTTTGTCGAAGCCAACACAGACCAGCGAGCGAATCAATTCGAAGACGACGTCGAAGAAAATTATTCGTCGAGGAAAGTTGCCATCACGACGAAGTCAATATCTCGCATTGATGCGCTTGCCCAACCAAGAACACGAGTGTTTGCGGATCAAGAAAAGCAGCGGCTCGTCAATGAAATGGAGGCGTTAAGGGAGTGCACTTTTCAACCAGTGCTGAAAGCAAGCAAAGTTTCGCTGCCGGCAAAGGTTCATGCAAGTGGCGAAGCGAGAAAGAGGCAGACGAAATCGGTTCACTTTGACACGAGAAGCACGAGTACAAGTAATGCCTTTCCGTGGTTGACATTGAGCCCAAGACAAAGTACTACATTTCGAAAGACCCATTGCAGTCGTCCGACATTGATCGATCGCCTGAATCTCGATGTGAGCGTGAAATTCGAAGCACGAGAACGGCTACGGGAAATGCTCGAGGCCGAGAAAATGCGTGAGTGTACGTTCCAACCACAAATTAACTCGGTTTCAAGGCGACTGCTGAGTCGCACCGATTACAAGCCCATCCACGAACGCATTGGCGATTTGCAACGAGAAAAGGTGCGTCATATTTCCAAACTGACGGTAAATTGCTTGGATCTCATGTGTAGTACTTCCCGTCCAGGTCGAATATATCCAAAGAGTCCGCGAAGAACTTGCGCATGAAGAAGGCGCGTTCACCTTCACGCCTCAGATAAATCCGCGCAGTCGAGAAATCGCCGAGACAGTGTTGTGTGAGAAGCAAGTGTCAAAGATCCGTGCGAGCACACGAAAAATCAACTTGGACGACGAGCATCAACTACAGCTCATGCTGCGACCTCCGGCTGTGACCGAGCGTCTGACCCATGATGCTGAGCAACTGGCCGAGAAACGTGTCGCAGTTCAAGCATACTACGATGCACTAGAGGAAAAGTCGTTTGTACCGAGTATCAATGAGACGAGTAGCCGACTGGTCGAACAGAAGCCCGAGTTCAAGCTCGACTTTCTATCGCGCCAAGAGTATTTCCGAATGGTCGAACAAGAGAAGTTGGAAGCCCTTGAGGATCTGGTCCACCACGAGCAAGAGCTGAGATTTCGGCCCGACATTGGCAATGCCGACAAAGTGCTCCGAGAGATGCGTCCAGATCTCGTCCAGGAGACATCTCAGCAGCGACTCGATCGCTTGGTGTATCACGAGCCTCGACGAAAAGAAATGGTCAAGCAGAGACGACGTGACGAAGAGCACGGCAAACTACCGTTCAAACCCGAGATAAATCCAGTGTCCAAAGCACTCGTTGAGAAGGCAAGAACAGAGGCCTTGTCGAAAGCTGCCCGACGCCACGAGTTGCAGCGATATTTCGCTGGAAAGCAGTTTCGGTCGCGTGTTGCAAAGGAGTTGGAGCAAGCCGAGAAGGCCGAGTGCACGTTTCGACCGCAACTCATTTCTCGCCCCAAAGTGAAAAGCAGTAGCACATCAAAACTTCTCGTCAAGAAGAGCAAGTCGGTGTGGCGGTCGGACACTATTCTTCACACTATTGAAACGCAGCGCCAGCATCGCGCCGAGCAACTCGAATCGAAACGGAATGCGCTCGAGCTCAAAGAGCTTGAGAATTGTACGTTTCAGCCAAACGTCCGCCGTCCACCTCGCCGAACGGTTAGCGAGTCGGCAAACAAAGAAGAGGTGAGTCGCGTTGCTCGTGCGTCCGTTTGCGTCAGCCTCACTAACACGCGAGTTCTCTTGGGACAGAAACCGGTTGTTGTTCGAGGACTTGGACGATTCCTCGAGCTCAAAGAGCGTGCCAAGCGGCAACAAGAAGAACGGAAGCAACGCGAAGAGAAGGTCTTCAATCCGAACCACGCGTACGAACCGCGCTCGTATACTGTCCCCAAGCCGTTCAACCTGTCCGAAACCAACAAGGATTCCATCCGCCGTCGGTTAAAGCTGAGAGAAGAGATGCGGGCTAAAGAGCGGACCGAGTGCACTTTCGCACCACGAACACTGGAAGCTCAGCACCGCCAAGTACTGCGGGTGTTACTCAAGGAATAACCGACGAATGACCACGTCCAGCGACGACACAGCAACCGACGATGAGTATATCATAGTCACCGCCGCCCTCGGCCCCCTGATCGAGACGGACTCGCACCATTCATAGCCCCCTCTCATGGCATCAAACGACACACCCTCCCACAGAGTGGATTTTAGCTGGATGTATCCCCAAATTTGAGTAGCCCTACCTCCTTAAAGTCCAATACCGTTAGGATGGCCAACAGACAATAACACGTCACAGATCCTATATGATCACTGGTGTCACACTTCGCACACATGCAGGTAATAATGGCGCCTCGTGTCGGGGAAGAGCTGCAGCTACTTGACATTCTTGCTCCCGGATCGGCCAGAAAATGCTGGTCCAAGTTTGTTTTCGGGTGGCACAGCACCGTTAAAAGTGATTGAAAAGGCACATCGTGCTCGTGGCTATTGTTCTTGGTTTCGCATATCCTTCAGATAAACGTACCACAGTATTTACTCAAAGGTAGCTACGTCTCCAGGAAAGGCCATCGCGCGCGTATGAGTCTTCGCTTCCCATGGTCGCGTGTGTTCTTTGGACCGGACTTTCTGGGCAGAAAATCAGAGCGGTTTAGTGACAAAGTGTGGAAACCCCCATTAGTATGACTA
>JAADVZ010000986.1:0-10993 GCA_023335925.1 Pythium phragmitis | reverse complement strand
GGCGGCGGGTTCGTCGGTGTCGTTCAAGGTGTCTGGCGTGCGGAATCCTGGTGTGACGCGGACGGGCGACTTTGCGTTGGTGACGCTGGACAGTTTGAACCGCGTGTATGCGTCGGACACGTCGATCGCTCCTGTGGATATCTCGAGCTCTGCATTAGTGAGTGCTGTTGGATCTGTAAGCACCGTGGAGGCTGGTGTCCGATCGGTTTTGGGAATCTCGTTCACGAGTCTGTATGAAGTTCCCAATAGAGGGAAAATCGTACTGCACGTGCCAGCTGAAGTTTCCCTGTCCGCGAATGTGGTATTGGTGGAAGATGGCGATGCGTTTAGGGCGTCCGGTGCTTCGGTTATGAAGACAGGGCAGGTGATCACGTTCACCCTGAACTCGGCGGTGCCTGCTGGATCGTATGTCGCTCGCGTGAGCGGGATCTACAATCCAGGTTTGAGTCATTGCAGCCAAGACATGACAGACTTCCCGATTTAACGTATGTGCTTCGCTTTGCGTCCAGGTGTGACTACGACCGGCATATTTGGGTTTCAAACGGCGGATAGTGCAGGCCGCGCCATCGAAACAGCATCACTCCCAGGGTTTACGACTACGGCTGGGGATGTGACCAACGCGCGAATGAGCGCCTCTAATTCGCACCCGGGGATTGTATCGCCGATTCAACTATCCTTCGTGACGCCAGCAGCTTTGTTGGATGACACGCTCGTGTACGTGGCACTGGCAAATAACGACTACAGCTTCGCTGTCGCCAAACCCTCCATCGTCGTCCGTAATCCTCCAGCAACAGCTGCATCCATCACTTGGGATTCGCCGAAAACTGCATTTGTTGTGCTCCTCTCCAGTACCAACGTCATCCCAGAAGCTTCAGTCATCGAGATGACGATCACAGCATTCAACATGCCCCCTTCAGTTCGCATCGCAACCACAGCGACGATCCAGACGTGGAACGCACTCGGCTTACGGCTCGATGGCCCTAGCCCACTGATAATCGACCCTGTTACGGCTGTGACAACACTATCGGTAAAATGGGCAACTCGATACCCATACCCAGGCATCACATCTCCGAGTTTGTTGCTCTTCGACACCAATGGTGCACTCCCAAACGGCGGTAAAATCAAGCTCGAATTTTCCGCTGGGGATATCTCCGCAAAAACATTCACGGCTCCATCCGTCACATTTCAGAACCCAAGCGCGTCACAAGGCACAATAGCATGGGACGCTGACACCGGGGCATTTCTAATCACGCTCGACACGGCTCCATCGGCGGGGATTCCAGCATACTCCACCGCCGTCCAGCTCACCATAACAAGCCTCGACACGCCAGCGACTGTCCGCAGTGTAGCGCGCGTCGCTTGGTTGTCCACGCTAGACTCATCTGGTGTTGTGATCGATGGACCATGCTCAATCGCGCTGGACGCCATTGTCGCTGGACCAATTTTGGGCAGTCGCGTGTGGATACCCACAAGGCCCAATCCAGGTATCACGACCGACCACACGATTTCGTTCTACTCGAATGGCAAGGTTGAAGGCGGTGGTTACTACGAATTTGTGCTCCCAGACACAAAGTGGTCGGTGGCAACCGACAAGGCCAAGGCGAGTTTCTTACAGCCGCCACTCGGTCAAGTGGCTGCTGTCACGTGGCAGAGCGCAACCCGCACCATGCGAGTCACACTCACAGGGTCCATATCTGTGCCAGCCTACTCACAGGTGACGCTTGTCGTTTCGGGTGTGATAACTCCGCCAAAAGAGACGAGCATCACGACTGCACATGTCATGACACACGCGAACGACGGAGGCGTAATCGATGGACCGGGTACCATATCGATCGAGGCGATATCGCGTGGAGCGTTTGGTGGTATGAAGAGCCTCCAGACCACGACCACCGCAAGTGCCAGCATGGTCAGCAAGCAAAAGCTATCCTTCACACTCAATGGTGCGTTGCCCAGCGGCAGCGTCTTCACGGTTCGGTTCGCTTCTGCTGGTTGGAGAGGGGAGTCGTCGAGTGTGGTGGTATCATTTTTGGCACCGTCGTCCGGTGTAAGTGTTGCAAGCTCGGTTTGGTCAGCCGACCTGCGAGAAATCACAATAACGACTGAAGGTGATCTCGCCGAAGCAACGGCTGTCGAACTGTCGATCGACGGGATGATCAACCCGTTCGACGTTGAATCAGCTGCAGAGGCTTCGCTGCTATATGTGAAGAGTGCACTGGCTGACGGTGGCGTCGTGGACGAGTCGTTCGACATCCAGATCAACGCGATAACCGCTGCCGACATCGGCTTCAGTGCGACATGGGTGTCGACTGTTGCGACGCCTGGCGTTGTTTCGCCACATGTGATGCAGATAACGACCGGGGGGCAGCTTGAGGCAAGTGCAAGGGTGTGCATCACTTTTCCAGCAGCCCATGCGTGGACTGTTCTCAACGCAGCGACTGCGACTGTCGCCCCAAGTGCAGTGGCCGAGTCCAAGATGGGCGTGGTGTGGTCTCCATCAACCAGTGTGCTCTGTTTATCGTTTGCTGCCTCTATCCCACAGGCAACGTCGCTCACAATTACAGTCACAAACATTCGCACTCCGCCTTCCGAGAGAAGCGAATCAACAGCAGTAGTCACGTTTCACAGCCACCTCGGTGGCTTGGTCAGCATTGGTCAAATGAAGCTGAACGCCATCACGAGGGGCTTTCTCAGTGGTGAACGCAAGTGGCAGAGTGCACTTTTTTCGCCCGGCCCGGTCGCCTCACTCGTGACGACGGCAACGCTGACCTTCACCACGACTGGCCAGATCACGCCCACCGGAACGATCGCACTAACGCTTCCCGTGGAGTGGGAGATCGCCACAACCTGTGCCGTAGACTTTATCAAGCCTACAGTATTTGGCACTGCCGCTTGCTTCAAGAACACCGTGACGATCTCCATGCTGGACACGATCAACGAGTATACCGGAGTCCAAATGCTTGTCCGCTCTGGCGTCATTAATCCCCAAACAGTGCTTCCAGCGGGCGTAGCATCCATTCAAACGAAAGCAGCAGACGGAGGAGTGATCGACGAGTCGTCTTCCGTTACGACAGGTGCTATCGAGTCGGCGTTGCTCGACATCTTCTGCGTCGATGAAGGCGAAACGCGTGTCGCGGTCGTTGGTGCGTCCAAGACGTTTCTCTTTCAAGGGTTCTCAGTCAATGGCGGCGACACGGTGAAATTCGTAGATGCCACCACGACGAGTGATTCAAACTGTGGTACCGCAGTCACCGGGGTCTCGGACGTAGGTGGTATTGAGATTGCAACTCTCGGCAAGAGCCACACCGTCACGCTCCGGTTTATGCAGTCCAGTCTGCTCAACCAACCGTTCATGCTCTGCTACAAATTCGGCTCGAATCCGTTCAAACTGTATCGCAATCTGGCGTTCACAGTGAAGGAAGTCATGTCGATGACGGTCTCTGCTGGCGACGTTGGTGTCGCGGTCGCCAACTATGCAAAGACTTGGGTATTTCATGGGCGGGGTCTTGCTGACGGAGACCTCGTTCGTTGGATTGACTCGAGTGCTGTTCAAGACGCGGTCGCAAGGGGAAACACGCCGGATTGCCTTGTCCAGTCCACGCTTGCTCGTCTCATAACACCAACCGGGGCACCACTTGGCCTGGGTGAGGACGATAACACGCGCCGCGTTGGCGGCGCTTCCAATGACGCGGTCTTTATGTTCTCAGCACCGGAGAACTCCGGCAAGACATTCTACCTCTGCTACCGCTTTGGTAAGGAGCCCTACAAGATTTACTCGAGTATGGCGATTGAAGTCAGGCACGTCGAGGCGATACAAGCAGCAGCATGGGGACACAACGCAGTCGCAGTCGTAGAGTATCCGAAATCGTTCTCGTTCTTGGGCGACGGTCTCGCGGCGAATGATCGCCTATACTTCATTGAGGTAGGCTCCGGAGCGACTTGCGCCGCCAGTGCCGCCAACCCAGCGCTTCGGCTCTCCCACACCATCAGTGACTTAGTGCAGTCGGTGCTGTTTCTCTCCAGTTCCTCCGACACTGTTCTCAATTTTCTGCCGGGCGCTGCCGGCAAGCGCGTTATGCTCTGCTACCAGTTTGCCACGGAGCCGTACCAACTCTATCACGACCTTCTGCTCGATGTCAAGATGGTGACTTCATTCGTCGGAAAGCGAGGGTCTCCCTTGCTCGCTGTCGCAGACGTCCCTGAGCCGTTGACATTTCAAGGATTCGGTCTTGCAGCTGGCGACCAAGTCCGATGGATCCATTACGCCGAAGAGGATTGCGATACGCACACCGCGGTGCTGACGGATTCTGCCTCATTCGCACCAATCGACACGCAAACGATCGACAAGGACCAGTCGTCGTCGTTCAATTTCTCGTCAAAGCAAGACGACTACCGACCCGTGCTATGTTACAAATTCGGTATTGAAAAGTTCAAGCTCTACGCCAATATGGATATCAAAATCGCCACGCTCACGGCAAAGACAACCGTCGACGGTTCAAGAGAGGTTGCAATTGTCGGGGCACGCAAGGCCTTTACCTTGTACGGCACCCATCTTGCGGAGGGCGACCGCGTCTCGTGGACGCCGTACCCGCTCGACACTAGCTGTGTCAATACGTCACTGCTGAGGCGTGATCCTGCCACACAAGACAACGACTATGTGAGCTTCACGACGGCGCGCAGCCAGTTTGCTGTTGCGTTTGCGGCATTCAGCTCGGGCAAACGCGTGTACTTGTGCTACGGATTCGGCACCGAACCGTACAAGGTGTACCACGATCTCTTTCTTGATGTTAAGAGTGTGCGCAACATGCGAACGCTTCGTGGAGCGAACGGCGTCGCCGTGTCAGGGGCGACCAAGACGTTTCTTTTCGAAGGCGACGGTGTGGCGACCGGCGACGATGCGAAATTCGTCGCCGGCACGAACGGGGACTGCTCAGCTCCCGGAATCTCGCTGCTAAATATCCAAAAGGAATTTGACGACACGCTCGAGATGGCTATCTATCTGTATGAAAACATTCCAGGCATCACGGTCGGTAGCTTCCAGTTTGGCGCCGATCGAGCGTCTGCTGGCCTTTCGCGCGTGCTTTGCTATCGTTTCGGCAGTGAAAAATTCTTCTACTATGACAATTTCCGGCTCGACGTCAAAACGATCTGGGGTCTGCTTCAAGTCGACAAGACTGCCGGCGGACAGCCCAACGTCGCTGTGGTTGATGAGCTCAAGATGATTGCGATTGATGGTGTCGGCGTGTCGGCGACGGACAAAGTGAAATGGATTGAGGGAGACACGGCCCAGAACGACCAGGCATGCGAAGACCTCCCAGCGCAAGGTCTTTTCGCGCGCACAATCAGCGTGTTTGCAAACCGCACCATGTGGTTCCCCTTTGAGTATGGATCCCAAGGCAAACCGTGGAAGCTGTGCTACAAGTTTGACGACGAACCGTACCGATTCTACTCGTCGATCACCGTCTCGGTCAAGACCGTCACCGGTCTGCTAGAGTCCGCGTACCCGAATCTCACGGCCCAAGGCACAGTCGCCGTTGTGGGGCAGCCGAAGACGTGGAGGCCAATAGGGTCTGGTGTGCAGGCGGGCGATCGTGTCAAGTTTGTGCCGCGCAGTGTGATCACAAGTGCCGAATGTGGTACTGACGCGGCCAGCACGAGCGGTGGTTCGTCCCTGATGCAGGTCGCAGGCTCGGACCTCGTCTTCACCGGGGTGTTCACCTTGTTCCCAGCATCGCTTACAGATCTGTACCACGTCTGCTACCAGTTCCAAGATGAGCCGTTCGCGTACATCAAGGGACTCGACATTGCAACCTACGGTATCATTGGCATCGACCGCAAAACATTTCTTGTGGGCGCGTCAACGCCAATACAGATCACGGGCTTTCGTCTAGCGAGCACGGATCGACTCGGTTGGACGACCGACAAAAGCACCAACGGGTGTGCAGCCGTGTTCAGCATTGTCAGTGTGTTGGACGCTCGCGCGGTTGTGACGTTTGATCAGAGATACGACTCGCTCGCACTTTGCTACAGCTTTGATCGCCATCCGTTTGTTCTCTTCCCGTTAATCGTCGCCTCGGTCGTCGTCGCTGATGTGTGGATGCCGTCGACAATGTCGATCGTGGCCGGCGTGACTGTCCAGATCCGGTTGTCTGGGACGTTTGGGCTCACCGTGAGTACAGACCAAGTCGCGTGGGTTCCCTCCGACGCGCTCTCGTGCTCTCCGACAGTGATGGAGCAATACGCATCCGTGATGCCGTCTTCGGTGGACGTTTCATCGGCGTCGACAACTTCACTCGCTCGTGCCGGCACCTCAATTGTCAGCGTCACATTTGTCTCGCCAGCCGCCGCTACCACAAAAACGGTGGCGGACGCATTATCGACCTGGAAGTTGTGCTACAAGTTTGGCAACGTACCAGATTATGTCATGTTTGGCGATGTGCTGTGTGACGTGCTTTCCATCCAGCGCATTGACCTGATCGAATCGCAGCCAACGACCACGGGCACGACAATGACATTCCAGTTCATCGGGATCGGACAGCAAGACTTTGATCTCGCGAAATGGATCGACTTGTCGAATCTCAAGAACCCAAGCGATGCAGATTGCGACAGCCAGTTTGCCGTCGGTGGGAGCGCAACGAAATCTGTCATCTCTGGCGCTGCGACCTTCGAGTTTTCGAAAGAGACATTGGCGATGTCACTCTGCTACAAGTTCAAGGGCCAGTCCTCGTTCAAGCTGTTCAGTAATCTCCCAGTGAAGGACGTAACTACGCGATCTGCTAGCAATGGTGCCAGTCTCGCTGCTGGCGGCTCGCTCGGTGATAGCAGCGCGATGGCAGCACCTCCGTTCGTGTTGAATCGCGACATCGCGACCGTCTCATTGAAGCTCGACAAGAATATCAACGACGTCCCGCCTGGATCCCCTGCTGAAACGGCCTTCAAGACAGACTTTGCGAAGACCTTGTCGACGGCGCTGGGCATTGACTTGTCCCGGATCGAAATTCTGGAACTGCTCGAGGGCTCAGTGATTGTTAAGTTCAAGCTGCTGCCGTCCGACAATGTGGCCGACCCCCTCGTGCATGAAGTCGTGCAAGATCTTCAGACCCAGCTTCTCGACCCGACGAGCGCACTGCTCACGCAAGGAGCGACCGTTATCGCACTGGCCGATCCATCCAGCGCCCTCTCGAGCCAGATCGAAGCCTCTACCGAGGTCGCCACAACGACGACGACGTCACCAACCGCGTTTTCGGTTCGCGGATACCAGCGCGCAGGTCTGTTCACGTTTGCGACCGACACGTACAGCATCACTGAAAAGACAAACCGCCTCCTTGTGCGAGTGCTTCGCCAGCAAGGAACGAGCGCGGTCATCACGTTGCCGTTCCGTCTGGAATCGACGATGCAGACCGCTCGGTACGGAGACGACTATCGCATTACGTCCCCCAGTAGCGTCGATCTGAACGCCATGTTCTTGCGGTTTGAGATCGGTGACTTCGAGCAAACCATCGAGATCCAGGTCGTCGATGACAACATCAAGGAAGCCCATTTCGAGTACTTCAAGTTTGTGCTGGGCGACCCTGGTGCACCGGACGCGACACTGGGCGCGATCACTGAGACGACCGTCCGAATCTACGACTATGATGACGGCGTGGCCGTGCAGCAGACTCGATTCCCGGCGCCGACGGACCGGAAATTCAATCTGCTCGAGTGGAGCGTCGTGGAGAATGGCGACTCGATGAACAGCCGCAGTGGGCAGCTACGCGTGGACTCCAACGGGATCTTTGCGATCGACCAGATCGTTGGCGACGCAGAGTACAACCAAAAGTGCGACTTGGCCTCGCCCACGGGCGCCTGCGGCTTCACGTGCGAAGTCGGCGCGAGCTTGGTGGCGACGGCAAATTGGGACGCCTCGTATCGCGTGCTGAGCTTGCATGGGGACTCGAGCAGCTTTGTCTCGACTGCCAATCCAGTCGCATCCTTCCCAACCATCGTACGTTACCCACTGGAAAAATACCAATGGAGTTCTTACGATCACTGACCAACGCTATTGATCGCAGGCGTTCACCGTGTCGTTTTGGATCCGCACGACCCACAGGTCTCGCGACGCCTGTATTCTCTCATACGTGCTACCATCAAGTGGGCCACAAGATGAAGACAACAAACCCGTGGTGCTGGCAATCTGCGACCCGACGAATCTCCACGTCGCGCTTGACGCGTTGGACACTGGCTCGGAACCCCACGAGCGACGAGGCAGTCTCGCGACGTTTATCGATGTCACTGACGGCGCGTGGCACTTTATCGCGGTCCACTGGAACGCCGCAGACGGCCGCGTGCGGGTCTTGGACAATGGCATGCTCGCGTTCGACGGTGGGCCGTACCGCATTGGGTATGTGATCACCTCGGGCGGCTTCTTTGTTGTCGGCCAGCTTGCAACGTCCTGCACAACGAATGACTCCCCTTCGACCGCACCCGTCAGCTGCAAGACCATTCCGGAGCGAGGGCTGACAGCTGAGCTGCAGCACGTCAATGTGTGGTCACGCGTGCTCTCCCGATCGGAGCTGCTGCGGCAGCTGCAGTGGCCGCTCAAGATTGTGACGAATGGACTCGCGCTCGGATGGAACTTTGACCGGCTCGCGCTGCGCGGCAGTGGCGCGGTCGACGATCTCTCGACGCGTGGCGTGCAGCAAAAGAACACGGGCTTCGTGAGCTGCGGCGTCTCGCTCTCGTGTGCCAAGGCCGGCGTCCTGCCCAGCCTCACACCGGGGTTCCCGTGCGGCCCCGTGTATCGCAACGTCTGGCATTTCTCGGCGCCTCCGAGCTTTGTCTCAGCGCTTGCGAGCAGCTACGGCGGGCGGCTCCAGTACCGCATGCTCGCACCAAGTGCCAATGGCGAGCCACGTGCATTGCGCGGGCAAATCTCGATTTTCGATGGCGTCGGCGACCACGTGTCGCTCGCGCTGAGCGGCTTCCCCTTGCCCACCGCGTCCGGGTGGACGTACTACTCGGCTGTCCTCCGTGAAGACTTTGGCTGGATCGACGAGCCGGCGGGGGAGCCGCTCGCGACCGAGCAGTTCCAGGCCGTGCTGCGTGGCGCCACGGCGCTGTGGATCCGCGGCGACCTGTGGGGGCCGGGGGAGAACGGCCAGGGACAGGAAGTCGTCTACCTCAACGACATTGCACTCTTTGCGCGATGAGAATGTCTGCTGGGAATAAGAGAGAAAAGAAAGCATACGAGTAGCGACCACGCGCCGAGCACAGCGTCGAGTAAGCAGTCTATTATGTCCCTCCTCAAAAGGAAACTCAATGAGACCTCCTCTTCCTCGACAGGGGTGTTCCTTTCTACATGACGGCGTCGCCTCGGTACTGTTTCTGTGGGGAGTTTTGAATACGAAGGGGGTGGAGAAGGAGGAGGGGAGAGTCGTCTTTCCTCTGGTGGTATGTGTGGAAGGGGAGAGGAGAGGGGAGCAGCGTGCACTCTTTATTCTTCCTCAAGCGTCGGTCGCTCGCCGATTTCACCGCGCACATACTTGAACTTGCCCGTGGGGTTAAAGTTGGGCGAGCCCGTCGCGGCCGTCGCGGCGGCAGAACCAGGCGCCGGCGGCGTGGCGATGCCGAACGCCTCCTCCTTGAAGGCCGGCGTGAGACTGGGCCACACGAACCACGCGCCACCGATCGAGAGCGGCAAGGCCCATCCGGCTGTGGGTCATAACGCAGCGACCACGCGTTCGTTAGAGATCGTTCCAACGTGGGTAGAGAGAGAATGAGCATGCGCTGGCGCACGTACCGTAGCCCCGGGCGTCATTCGCCAGGTGGGCCGCCTGGGTCGAAAGCTTCTGCAACGCGCGCTGAACCATGGTGGACGATTTCTCTGATGGAAGCTGGTCGATGGGGATGATGTGGGGCGGTCGCGTTTCCCGGCCCACACAACGTGTCCCGAATTGGTCCCGAATTATTGAAGTAGGTACTGTATCATACCCAAATAAAGGCTTGAGTATCGTCCACCGTAGTAGACTCGAATAGAAGACTCACTCATCTGAAGTACTCACCAAATACAGTACATCATATCTCGCACATATAGGCGTCGCATGGACTAGGCTTCGCACTACCAATACCACTACCACAATAGCGGTCGGCATCAGTGGGGGAGATCAGCTCGTCTATGCCACTGGTCCGGGCGTCTGACACCAGATCGTGATAGTGTGTGGCTGCATCTGCTTGCTCCACACCCACGACCAGGCTATCGTTCTGCATCGCCGTCCGTCTCCGCAGTGACTTTGAATGCGTCCCTGCGACTTCGTTCGCATCAAGTACCACAGCAGAGACCTGTACAAACCCGCGAATCGCACACCGTCTAGAAAAAAAAATATCTTCTTACTAGAACTGTGTGCCTACAAAGTACGATCACAGCCAGCACTGAGTCATGGCGCACGCACTCAAATAGGCAGTTGTGTCCGTCTATTGAGCGACGGACTTGTAGATTGTTTCACGGGGGCGAAAAGGTTGGAGGAATGGCTGGTGGCTGTCTTGGGATGGTGCCGATGACCACTGGCAACACGAACAATGGCCGATCGTGAGGCACCCAGACGTCTTCGTTCCGCGTCACAGCATCTCCAGACAGCACGTTGAATCGGTTGAGGCTGGAGTTAGGTTGAGGTTGAGGTTTGTGGGTAGTGGCTGTTCGCTGTCTTTGATGGCGTCGTGATGCGGAATCGACGACGTCTGGGTCGGAAGGCTCTTCGGTTTGATGGGGTTGGGGAGCATTGCTGGTCGCTGTCCTTTCCACCCAAGCGAGTGCACGAATAGCAATGGATGAGAATCCGTTGGGGTTCACAGCTTCTCACGAGAGGATTTGAGTTCTTGCGCGCGTCTGCAGCGAGGGACAAGCAGCCACGAGGGGTTCTTTACAGAGGTGTCGGCATCCGCTCCGTATATTCCTCGATGTGCCTTGGAGGAGGGCTGTCGGGGGGAGTAGAAAGGTGTGACTGTGCTGTTGGCTGCTTTG
>JAADVZ010000985.1:0-11011 GCA_023335925.1 Pythium phragmitis | reverse complement strand
CCCCCCCCCCCCCCCTCATTCTCCCATTGTGGCCCAAACCACTGTATTTGTCACAGTAAACACCTAAGTTACTGTTACGTAGCGTCACGATGTGCACTCGCGAGAGTAACGCATGACGATGTGACCGATTTGCATCGTGGGCTTCAGTGACTGGCACAGACCAGCCACCATTACAGTAATGCATCCGTGACATGTCCTCTCATCGAAGACTAAGCCACTGGCGTTTGTGGTCGATTGCGCCACACTTCGCAGCAAAATTTGGTCATCGGGCAAGCCCAATGAAGAGCCACACGCGATGGCTTCATTTTCCATTTTTGAGATTCTTCTAAATGAGGTTTCCAGTGAAAACCTCACATTTTGAGGTACACGCAGTGAGAACTTTTCGACCGATGGGTGAAAAGTTCTCGCCGATTCAGCGACCTCGCAGCGTCAAACTTGAAGGATATACTTGTAGTATGTATTACGACTTGCATATCTATAGGACCATTACAAGACTTACAATTTATATAATGGCATAGGAATATCCTTTCTTCCAGCTTGAAATAAACTGAATTTGTAATGGCCGTATAGCAGCTGCGTAATCGTGCCAGTGGCCAAACTTCGTCTGGTGGACAGAAGCAACCCTAGCCCTGATGCGACCTCTTTGCGATTTTTTCTGGAAGTTTTCACTGGGCTTCTGTGTTGGATGTGGATTTGGCCCCGTGTGACTTGTGTTGTGTTGGTTGTTGGTCCCTGGAGGGAGATCCAGTGTGCACTGGCTCGACGCATGCCTTCCGCCTGTTGGTTTGTTGGCCGGAGACCGCCCATTCCCCGACTTTCCGACTGTTCATCTGGTGCCTTGTTGTGCTCCGGTTGCTTCCCAGCATTCCTCGTGGTTGTTGGACTGTGAAATTACTCCTCCTCTCTATCCCAAGATGATCAAGAAGATGCGCGTGTTGGCGGCCACAGTCGCGCTGTTGGCCCTCGCCGTCGACGCCAAGACCCCTGCGCCCGTGACCAACGCGTCCATGGCCGTGGGCGACGGCACGACCGTGAACACGACCAGCAAGACGACTGTCTTCCTCGGCACCGAGTACAACCCCAACAAGTGCGTGCTCCAGTTCAACAGCCTGCAGTGCAAGCTCGGCGCGAAAGACGACTGCGGTGAGCTCAATGGCTACAAGCTCGAGTGCGTTAATCTCGGCAAGGAGAATGGCAAGGACAAGCTGCAGTGCCAGTGCCTCGGCAACCAGACTGATGTGTGCCAGAACTCGACGGCGCCCTCGGTCGGCGGCGTCATGCAGTTTGGCGACTGCAGCAACAACCGCCCGTGCGTCGACTCGTACGGCCACGTCGCGACGACGCTCGAGCTGCGCACGTGCGCCGAGAAGGTCCACTGCGTCAAGGAGATCAACACGACAGCCACTGTGCCCGCCGAGATTTGCCACACGTGCCGCTCGTGTATCGCGCAGAACGACGCCAACAATGCCAAGCTCTCGGACAAGCGCCGCTTTGACTGCACCAAGATTTGCCCGAGCGAGATTCTCGACTCGATCGCCAAGCGCAACAAGGCTGGCGTCGGTATCGCCGATGAAGTGAGCTCGGCCTCGGGCTCGTCGAGCTCGGGCTCGCAAGAAGACGGCTCGACGTCAGGAGCTCTCAAGGCTACCACCAAGCCGACCACGAAGCCGCCGAGCAACAGCGCAGCGGTGCCGTCAACGATCGTGGGCACCATTGTGGCGGCGACGCTGTCGGTCGCGGTCCTGCTCTAAGTTACCTTCCCTCGCTCGCGTGTATTGGTCGCTCCGCCTCCCTTCGACTTCCAGTGCTTCTGTGCCTGCCTGTGCGGACTGTAGGGATGGGGATTTCTAGACCTGAATATGGGGGTGCTTCGTTAAATCATGACACATCTACATTGTTTTCTAAACCGCCGGCTCCCTTCACAACGATTCTTCACTTGTTTGTGCAGGCACATGAGTATTAGTACGTGTAGTACTAGTAGTAAGATGGTACCTTGTGCCAGTGGGGTGGGGTGTCTATCAAAAGGGGTGGTGCGATTATCAACTCCCTGTAATAGCACTGTATTCGTGCTTGCACATGTTCAAGGTGGGGACTGTCAGAATTCTCGGTCGTTTGTTCCCGACCTGCCTCGCATTCAGCCCCATCTGGCTGTCCAATTTCGTTGAAGCCACACTGCATGTCACCCCGGACTTCAACCACACAGCCACAGCGGAGCACCGATCTCAGTTCTCGGTTCCGCGCAGAACAGAAGCCCACACAGGGAGATTATTCAGGTTGAACTGTCGCGTTGCTCATATTGACTGGAACAGTGGGCAAGAATGCTCCTCGGGATTGACGAGTGCCTATCCTGTCTTGATGTTGTCCTGGACTACAGTAGCTAGCGCCTGAGGTACGTGATTGTGCAGCCGACGGAAAGCAGTATAATGTGGATCGAAATGCACCAGAGAAACACGTAAAATAACCACAACGTGCGTGTGCCGATGCACTTGCCGGTCCATGGACAGTGGTGGTCGAGCTACACGCAGGACAAACATAGAGGGGTTAACATGTCAGAGGTTTCTCATAGTTGGCCAAAAAAAAGAACGCACCTTATTGACACAGACACCGCACTCGGAACAGTGGGAAGCCGTCTTGGGTCGTCGAATATGGCATTGTGCTAAAGCACGAGAACAAAAAAAGTGAGAACAAAAAAAGTGAGAACAAAAAACAAAAAGCACGGAGCAAAGTAAACACACCACAAATGACCCCCCCTCGCTCTCCTCTATCGGCCGTCGCGAGGTACGTGAGCGGTTGGTCGCTGTCGTAAATGACACCGGGGTCGCTACACGCGACCATCGAAAACACGAGCGTCGTCAACACGCTCGAGATGAGCAGCGCGATGCGGAAGCCCACTTTGAAGTCGTCGCTCCTATTTGCAGCGGTCAGTACACGTATAGGTGGCTCATATCCAGAGCAACCGCAGGCGCCACGTACAGCAGCACGAGGAACGCGGGTGCGATCGCAATTGCGTATGTGAGCAGCATGCAGGGCCAGTGCGGGCCGACATGCGCCGTCAGGGGAAAGTATCCGTACTCGCGTGAGCACGAGTAGAGCACCCACGTGCGGCCGTAGCGCGCGCAGACGCGGTTTCGGCGCGTGGGCTGGTGGTGGCGCGCGTACGCGACGTCGCTCGGGTCGCTGGTAGCCGTGCGCTCGCCTCCACCGCTGGCGGCCTCTAGATCCATTTCCATATCTGCGGTCAAGTGGGGGTCTGCAAGTGCGTGCGGGTCGCTGTGTGACTGCATGTCGGTGGATCTGTTGGGCGTCCCGACTTGAGACATGGAGCTTATCGTGTGCATGTGGAGCTCACCCAGCGACGGCGCCAGAGAGTTCCAGTTTTTCGCTTGTGGGTTCCAGCCAGTCTTTTCTTTCTTTCGACCGTTGGGGGAGATGAGAATCTCAGTGCTGATCTATTTCAACCAATCATAAGCAACGTAAACCCCTCTGATTGGCTAAAACCATGTTGAAACTATCATACGATTGGCTGTTTATTGAGCTGAACAACCTCATGCGGGGGGACGATAACGAGAATGGCGACTGGACAATGCAAAATGGGGCTGATTACTTCAAGCATCTCTGTGATCGAATGGCTGGGGATCTCGCCCCCGCCAGCTCAGGCAGTCACTTAAAAGTTGATGGGCTTGCCGTACGCAGCATTGCACGCCTCCTTGAACGCCTCGCTCAGCGTCGGGTGCGCGTGGCACGTGCGGCCAATGTCCTCGGACGCCGCGCCGTACTCGATCCCGAGCACGCCTTCCGAGATCATCTCACCGGCGTTGCTCGCGATAATGTGGATGCCCAAGATCTTATCCGTGGTCTTGTCCGCAAGGACCTTGACGAAGCCGTCACCTTCGCCCACGGCGCGCGCACGCGAGTTGGCCATCATGGGGAACTTGCCGACATTGTAGGCAATGCCTTCTTCCTTGAGCTGCTCCTCCGTCTTGCCCACGGACGCGACCTCAGGGTGCGTGTAGATCACACCGGGGATCGCATTGTAGTTGACGTGGCCGTGGAGACCGGCAATGTTCTCCACACAAGCAATGCCCTCTTCCTCGGCCTTGTGGGCGAGCATGGGGCCGGCAATCACATCGCCAATCGCATAGATGGACGGAATCTGCGTGCGGAAGTGCTCGTCCACCTGGATGCGGCCCATCTTGTCCGTCTGGATGCCCATTTGCTCGAGCCCCAAGCCGTTCGTGAACGGACGACGGCCCGTGGCGACCAGCACGGTATCCGCCTCGATCGTCTTGGCCTCGCCACCGGCCGCCGGCTCGACCGTGAGCGTGACCTTGTCGCCGTTCACCTGCGACGCCGTGACCTTGGTCTTGAACTGGAGATCCAGGCCCTGCTTCTTGAGCAGCTTGGCGAATTCCTTGCCAAGCTCGAGGTCCAGTCCTGGGCACACGCGGTCGGCATACTCGACGACCGTGACCTTGCTACCCAGACGTTTGTAGACCGAGCCGAGCTCGAGGCCAATGACGCCGCCGCCAATGACCACGAGGTGCTCGGGCGCCTTCTTGAGCGCGAGCGCTCCGGTCGAGTCGACGATCTTACCGGCGTCATTGTCCACCGGCACGGGCGGCAGCGGCGCCACTTCCGAGCCCGTGGCAATGAGAATGTTCTTGGCACGCACCGTCTCGTTGCCGTTGTTGTCGTTGAGCGCGACGGCGACTTCGTTGGCCGCGACGATCTTGCCGAAGCCCTTGATGTACGTGACCTTGTTCTTCTTGAAGAGGCTCTCAATGCCGGCCGTGAGCGTCTTGACGGCCTTCTCCTTCGACTTCATCATGCCGCCAAAGTCCATTTGCACGTCCGACACTTGAATGCCGTACTTTTGAAAGTCGTGCTGCGCCGTGTGGAACAAGTGCGTTGAGTGGAGCAGCGCCTTGGACGGGATGCAGCCCACGTTGAGGCACGTGCCGCCGAGCGAGCCGCGCGACTCGATGCAGGCCGTCTTGAGTCCGAGCTGTGCGGCCTTGATCGCGGCCACGTAGCCGCCCGGGCCGCCGCCAACGACCACGAGGTCGTACTCGGAGGCGGACGAAGAGAAGGCGCGCGCAGCCGACGACGCGACCAGTGACGACGAGCGGCGCGAGAGTGCGTGCACGCTGCGGAGCATAGTGGCGAGGATAGGGAGCGAGTGACGAGGAACAGTTGGAAGACCAACGAAAAGTGCCAACTCCACCAACTTGTGCGGTGGATAAAACGCCAACAAACCAACACCACACAACCGAGTCAAAAACCCCAAGCAGACCACAGATCCGTACTTAGAAGGAGATACAAAGTACAGTTTTGGACCGAGTGCGTCACTCTAGACCGCGATGACGCAGTACGGATATGTGATGAGACGGCAATGGAACTCAGTTCATGGAAGTCCCAATGTGGTAAGGCTGTTCTGTAGTCTGCAGCAGTGCTGCTGCCATTGCAGAAGCATCTAGACCATGCCCAAGCTGCAGGTCTATCGAGACACGATCACGACTGGGTGCTTGAGTTCAACTTGACCCCTTGGAAATTCGACGGCGCTTGGCGCTCTCCCGTTCGAAGGCTGGGTGAGTTGAAGTTCCCCACTCTGAATACACAGGAGTTGGGGCTCAGGTGCTTGGAGACTGGCGCTGAACTCAGCAGTACGAAGAGCCGTTCCGAGCCTCGAATCACCGTAGGACTGCAAAGAATGAATAGACAAAAACAAAGGCGTGGTGGATCCCTTCATGGTGTGTGTTTCCGAGTGGAATGGTGGTTAGCTCCCATAGAGCTCCGCGTAGTTTCCTACGCACAGTTCTATGGTAAAAACAAACGCTAATTGTCGCAAGCACGGTACTACTAGAACTGCATCTAGAAGTAGATCTGCTGCGGCGGGCCCATGGTCGACTTGATGTACAGCACCTTGATGTTCTGCCAGTTCTTCTTGAGCAGCGACGCCAAAAAGTTGGCCGCCAACTGCGTGTTCACGACAATCTCCTGCTTCTGAAGTCCGACGTGGCCAACCGCAACGTTGAGGCACATGACCTTCTTCATCTGGAACTTGATGGTCGCGCGCACGGCCTCGGCCTTCTCAGTGAGCCCCTCGTTCGAGCCGACCAGCGTCGGGAACTTGCCGGCCTTGTTAAGACCCGGACCGAGCAGACGCGGGATCTGCTTGATGAGCGTGTCGGACGCAAGGAACGCATCGTACTTCTTGGCGAACTTCTTAATGACCTTCTTGTTCTTGTTAAACTTCTTCAGGTCGTCCACCGTCATGAACTCGAAGCCGTCCTTCTCGGCCATCTCACAGTGCACGGCGTTACCAAGCACGCAGATCTTCATGTTGGGACGCGGGACCGTCGGCAGCTTGAACGTGCCCGAGAAACGCTTGTCCTTCTGCGGGTCGTAGTTCTTGAGCGCGATCTGGAGCTCGATGGTCTCGTTGAAGTTGCGCTTCTTGCCCTTGACCTCCTTGCCGTTGATCGTGACCTTTTCGCCGGCCGCAAAGGCCAGCACATCGTCCACGGCCTTGGCCAGGACGTCGCTGTTAAGCTTGCTCGCCATGGTGCTTACTCTCTCACGACGGGTACGGTTGCGATGGGTCGCTACTACCACTCACGTTCAGAAGGGAGGAATGAGCCATTGGAAGCGCGGGCAGCTCCAACCCCACGGACGCCAGTCAACCAGTCGTTCGACAGGGAACCACCAACCCTAACATCCCCCAACATCCGCCAACCTCCTCCAACGCTCCACATAAACTTACTCCAATTGATGATACTGTATCAGACAGAATAATTTTACGAGGTCTGGTTATGTTGGGGAGGTTACGCTGTGAAGGGGAGGGTACGCTCGATGACCCGCATGGAGATCGCCATGAAGATGGCGAACATGATCCACACGGCGAGCGTCACGAACGCGGCGTAGCTCACGCAGAAGAGCTCGCGCAGCTGGTAGGCGCGCGTGGAGCCAAAGTTGGGGATGGGTCCCTTCGCGAGCACGCGGCTGCTCTGCTTGACGAGCCGCTGCTGGCGCTTGATCTCGATCTCGGCCTTGGCCCATTTCTCCACGGCGTGCTGGAGCAGCGTAAACTCGCGAAACTGGGTCTCCTCTTCTTCCACGGACGCGCGGCGGCTGAACTCGCCAAGCAAGAGGTCGTCGTCATTGCCGTCGTCGTCGTCGTCGTCTTCGTTCTCATCGACGTCGACGACGTCGACCCCTTCGAGATCGTCGAGCAGGTCCACTGCCGACTCGGTCTGGTGGAGCTTGTGGCGTGCTGGTGCCTTTTTCTGCTGTCGTTGCGACAAGCCATTGCCAAACGACGAGCCGCTGCCGCTCGCGCTTTGCGGCGACAGGAAGTACACGTCGTCGTCGTCCTCGCCGTACTCCGTGAGGTTGGACGACGAGCCCAACGAGGTCGTTACATTGGGATGACGCTCGCTCACGTGGGCCTCGACGCAGCCGCGACAGAGCCGCAAATGGCAGTGCGTGCACTTGCGGCGCTTCGTAAAGACCTTGAACTTCTTGCCGCAGTGCTCACACAGCGTCGGCGACCCCATCGTACGACTTTCGATGAGTCGGGGAGCTGGACGTATGCCAAATCTGGGAGGAGAGAAAACCTTCACTATTGAATAAATGGTTCTACTCAGTAAAGATAAACCCCTGTTGAAGCATACTCGTTGTGCAGTTTACAGAGGGCATGCAGCCCTTCAGGATACAATTACAAGCTCCGACTCTTCACACGTCATTGCTGCACGCCCACGGGCCGCAGAAACGCCTTCGCGAGCGAGTCGTACACGGACCGCGTGCACTTTTGGTTTTGCCGTTCGAGTTCGGACGCCTGCAGACTGATGCGTCGCTGCGTCAGCGCCCGCACGTCGCTCGACGCGGTCGCGTGCGAGTCGAGCGGCCCAAACATCTTGACGCACACGCAGCGGAACGAGATCTTGCCGCCAGGTTCTCGCCGCACAATCGCCGCGCCGCACGAGTCGCGGCGGATGGCCTTGTCGCCCGTGATCGGATACAGTTCGTCCTTGTCGGCATAGTCCCACACGATCGTCGACTCGTTCTCGCCATGCTCGATGCGGCACATCATGCGCGCCTCGAGCTGCACGTCCTGCTCGGCGCTCGTGAGCTGGTCGTCAATGATCGCCATGGAGCCGTGGAGATCCGAAAAGATGAGGTGCGACGACGCGTTTTCCTCGAGCGTCATCATATCCAGGGCATGCGACTGATACCCTTCCGACGGCCAAAAGACGCCGACAGCCTTGGTGGCCTCGAGCGCCACGTGCTGGAACGCCTTGAGCGTGCACTGGCCGCGCTCTTCAAAGAGAAACATGCTCGTGTACTTTTTCACGACCTGTCCGGACCCAGGCACGGCGTACTCGGTCTCTGCCGACAGCTCCTTCTTGAGCTGCACGTCCGCTTCGTCATGGAGCTCGTCCGTTCCGTCGTGGAGCACGCGGACTCCGCTAAAGTACGGATTCTTGAGTGTCAGGCGCGTGGCAAAGACGTCCGTCTCACGCAGGACGATCTGCTTGGCCAGCGCCACTTTACTCGCCGAGAAGCAGGCCGCGTACTCCTTGCGACGTGCCTCGGGCTGGGCCGTGAGCACCGTGTACGAGTGGAGCCAGTCGTGGATGTGGAGCTCGCGAGGGGCCGGAATATTGGTCATGATGGACCGCATGCCCATGAGGAAGCACGTCTGTTGGAACAGCGCCGTCTTGAGCTGCGCGTTCTGGGCCTCCGACTGCTTGCGCTTGCGGCGTTCCGTAATGGCCGACTCTTCCCATGCGACCAGCGTCTCGTTGTTGGCGTGGAGCTGCTTGCGCTGCGAGCGGAGGCTCTCTAGATGGCTCGTAAGCGACACCAGGTCGTGCTTGAGCGTCGCGACCAGACACTTCTTCTTTTCGCGGTGGCGCTGCACCGACGACGCGATCTGGCTGCGGCGTTTGAGCTTCTTGGCTTCTTCCTCGGACAGAGCCGACGACAGTTTGCGGGCCTTTTTGGCCTGCGGCGAGCGGTCCGACTCGGAGCTGGACGATGGGGTCAGCGACGGGGACGACCACTGTTGGGGAGGGAAGAGGGCAGGGGACTGCGACGAGCCAACCTTGGTATTGCTGACGTTGGCGTTGTTGGCGTTGGTGTTATTGGTGTTGGATTTGGCACACTGCGCCGCGAGCAGTGCGTCGTCTTGTTCCAGCAGGGCGTCCAGAAAGCCCACGGGGATGACTGGCGAAGACGACACCGGTGTGCTATGGTGCGGCTGTTGGTTTTGTTGGAATACCGACGGCGCGAACGGAAGTGTTGGTTGTTGGTGAGGATGGTAGGGGAGCTTGTGCGGCGGCGCACCAAAGACGTCGTCATAGCCGCCGAGAACATTCTGTCCTAAAAACGATTGAGTTCGCACACCTCCCGACGGCATGGACTCGTCTACCAGCATTTCCGAGAGTAGGTCCCAGTCTTCTCGGCGCGCGTAGCTACTTGTCGTCGTACCCAACCCGTCGTCGCTCGCAGGTGGAGACGACGCCGAAAAGTCCGAATTGCCGTCCGTGTCGCCGTTCGGGCTCGCGTGTCCGATCCACGACGGACTGCTGCTCGCGCTTGCGACCATTGTCGACGAGGACGGCGGGCAGAAGCTGTGAGGATTGAAAGGAGACGACATGGTGGGGGCGGTGAACAGGAATTGGTGGATTTTATTCTCACTGGACACGCGGACAACTGTGGACGTTGGCTGCGTTGGCTCTCCTTTTACGCTGCAAGTTATTTGTTGGGTGCCGGATAAATTCAAGTTCCGGAACATATTCAGCCCGGGTCTAAACAACGCGCCAATGATGGGGTCAGGATTGGCCCCTTTCGCCGGAACAACGCGCCAATGATGGGGTCAGGATTGGCCCCTTTCGCCGGGTCCTGTCAGCTGCGAGCCAATGACGACAACCCAAACCCGCAGGCAAGAGTCTCGTCAATGCGCACCATTTTATATGTAAAACAAGGCCTTCGTAGGATTGCAGCACTCATAATCTGTTTTTGAGTCGAAACCAGATACTGCAGTCCACGACTCGCGGATGAGAACTGTATGGGTGAGGTTCTCACTGGATTACGTTCCGGTTTGCCCTGTTATCGGGGGGACAGGAATTTGATCCTCCTCTTTCTCAGGCGCAAAAGGCACCCAAGGCTTCTCACTTGAAGGAAACCTCCTGGCAAGCCCGACGGATCAAATACTCCCAGTTCGAGAATGGTAGTGCCACCATTCTCGAGCTCACAATGCTATGGCTAATCTTCTCGCCAACTAAGCTATGGACACCGTATCCACGACAGCGCTATGGCCATCCAGACCCCTGCTTTCTTTATCTCTCCAACCTCTACTCACGAGACAGCAGATTCTGTGTATGTCCGATCTTCAGCCAACATGATGGACTCATATTGCATGTTTAGATTACAGTGTACGGAGTTTTGTTGATTTGAATACTGTAATCTCTTTCGTGGTCACTTCTAAATCTAAAACTCATAGTAGTACAACCGTGAGTATGGGTGTGAATTCTGAGGTCTCTTCAGGGATAGGTTTATACTGACGTCCTCAACTCAGATTTGAGTCTGCATCAGACACTGATGGTAAAGGGTTAGGTTTACAAACGTTATGATGGCTGCAGCTCAGATATATCTGAGTCTGATTCACTTTGACATGGGTACACATCTCTGCTCCACGCACGAGGAAAAAGTGTTTATGAACAATCTCGTGGGGATAACATTAACTCTACGCGAAGGGATGCAAAACGGAGTGGGCGTGTACACTACGCACTACCAGCCGTGGCATAGTGTCGGGATAAATGAGCCAGGGGCAAATCGCAAGTTTACAACTCGTCCTTCTCGTCCTTCTTCTCCTTCTTGGCCTCCTTGTCCTTCTTGGCCTCCTTCTTTGTCTCCTTCTTCTCTTTCTTGGCCTCCTTCTTGGCCTCCTTCTTGGCCTCCTCCTTCTTGGCTTCCTTCTTCTCCTCCTTCTTCTCCTCCTTCTTCT
>JAADVZ010000984.1:0-11063 GCA_023335925.1 Pythium phragmitis | reverse complement strand
CACGTGCCGAGAGGAAGACGCTATCCAGAGACTCGACACCGACTCGCCAGTCCAAGCACGCTCGCTCGCTCGGGTGTCCGTGGTCTGTTGGACCTGTGGTTGGTGGCTGGCCAAAGGAGCAACTCTGCTCTCGACACGGCAGACTGAGGAATGAGCAGAAGGTGGAAGTCCCATCGGCCAAGTATGTTCTCTAGAAATCGACCAATCAGCAGCCGCTAAGAAAAGGCGATTGATTGATGGGTCTGGACCTGAGATTTTCTCACGAAAGATCTTCCATGGCAACAGACTCACATGGTCCTGTGTACTGCTGAGGATCGATGAAGAGGTGTAACAGGGGAGACAGAGATTGGAAGAACTTGTTCTTGGCGCCATGAGGGGTGATGATATACTTCTCTCATGGCACTCGCTCCGTGTATGTAGTACCGAGTAGTAGTAAGAAATCAATAGAGCGATCTCGTGTTGCGGCGTGGGTTCCGGCGCGTGGGCACACTCTGCGGTTCTTTTCGCGCGAGCGCTTGCGCGCGTCCGCTGCGTGCCGCCGGCGTGCTGAACTCTTCGTCGATCGGCTCGAGCTCCATGGCCTCGAGCTCTTGCGTCGCAGGCGAGCGCAGCGCCGCCGCGTCGTGCGATCGATTCCCAACGACGACGCGCGAGTCCGTCTTGGGCGGTTCCCTCACAAACTGGAACCGCTTGGGCGTCGCAAAGAGCGTGAGGTCCTGCGTCGCCGTCGAGGCCGCGGTCGCAATGGTCGATGGCAACTGCGAACCGTCCGCTGTCGTGGCCGCCGCCGGAGCGAGCCCCGACGAGGAACCGACTTGCACGTCCATGGGCGCTGGGTTGGCTGCCGATTCGGAGCGTGGCCGGAGCGAAAGATCTACACATACAGCACCCCGTTAATGCGACATGTCGGACGGCCAATGGGGATTGATCGAACGCACCTTCACTCCCGGACGACGACGCCGACGGCATGGACGGCAGAGTCGAGAAGGCGCTGTTGAACGGCGACCGTACGGGCTGCAACACAAACGCCCGTGGTTGGTCTGTTGAGCATAAGAAATAAGAAGAGAAAACAATCAGATCGCCACGTATTTGAATGAGGAGATCCGGAGGGACACGTACCAGAGGAAGCCTTTCCGTGTTCACTGGATGGTGTTGGATTGCCAGACGTGTTGCCATGGGGCACGACCGGGGAGAGACCAAAGTTGAGCGTCTGTGTGACGCGCTTGGCCGACGATGCATCATCCGAATGGCGACGAAGCGGACCAGACGAAGAAGATGCTGTCGGTGGACTCGAGTCGATCGAGCCAATCAGTACATTTCGCCGGCTCGTACTTTGTGCCCCAGTGGGCGTCGCCTCCCCGGCCAATGAGCTGCTGGCACTACGTGGCTGCGACGAGCGACTCGAGAAGATCCCAGGCGAGTATGCAAACGGCGTCGGCGCCGGACTAGACGCTGGCGACGCGTCGGCATTGGAAGTCTCTCGTCGACGCAGCGGCGTGGAATCAGCCGGAGCCGGCGGTGGCAGTGGCAGTGGCATCGAAGACGCCATGGTAAACTCGTCCGACATGCGTTCGTCTTCACTCGCACTCATCTCGGGTAGTTGCAACAGAGGCAAATTACTACTCGATCCGATCATCATGACGTCCGTATCCACGGGCCGCGTCACTTGCATATTGCGCTTGAAATTGTAGGTCGGCTCCTGCGAAGTCGGCTCGGGTTTCATGGTTTGTAAGAGTGCCGTGCGAATGCGGAAGCTCTGCTGGTGGAGCACGGCGTGGGCGACGCTCGTGTGGCCGCTCGTGCTCTCTCGGATTTGCGCGAGATGTTCGTGGTGCACGGCCCACGCACGGTCAAAGTGGTTCCGCAGCACATAGTACATGACGAGCAAGTCGGCCTTGCGGATACTCATCTCCAACAGCACGTCCTCCCCGAGCGCGCGGCCGCCCATCATAAACTCATCAAAGAGCTCTTCTTCTTGTGCCGTGAGCGTCGCGTAGTGGACCAGCTCCTTCATGCGGTTGTTCTTTACGAGCCACTTCAACACGAGCGACAGCAGATCCAAACGGCGCTGCTCGCGCAATAGCGATAGCGCACGTTCCCACGCAGTCAACTCGAGATTCACCATGACGGCGTACTCGGTCGCGACGGGCGGCAGCTTGGCGAGGTCCATGTCAAACGCCGTCCAGATCTTCCACGCGATCGAGCTCTCCCCGCGGTGCACGAGCGTCTCGACCATGTAGAGAATCAATTCGGGTTCCAGTCCCGCCCCTTTGTGCTGCAAGTGCATGGCGCTCGACTCGAGAAGCCGCGTCACGGCACCCTGGTAGATTGGCCCGACCTCTTCGTTCGACGAGAGCTTGATGTTGACGGCATTTTCGATGAGCCAGATCGCCAGGAGTGTCGCGGCCATGTCGTCGGGCACGCCCATTTGCGCGGCAAACGACGCGGCAATATCAACGAAATGGTCGACGAGTTCTTGGCCCATCCACGCGTGGTGCTGGTGCGATGGACGCTGCGTGAGGCTCACGTACGCGAGGTCCAGAGCAAAGTACAGCAGCATGGCCGTTTGCACGCGAAAGAAACTCTCGACCGGCGCAAGACGGATCTCCCGGGCAAACGATTGCACCATCTCGGCAGGGATGGCCGGTGCTTGGAGCAGCGAGAAAAGATCCGAGACGCCGCCCGGTGGTAAGCTGAGTTGTTCGGCGACACTGGCGTTTTGGTGGACCATCTCAATCAGCAAGGACGGGAACGCAATGTCGCTGTTGCTGACCGACGAAAGGACGACATCGTACGAGCCTTCAAAGGACTGCCGCAGCGACGCACGCGCACTACGGGCCTGGTAGTAAAACTCGTGGTATTGGTCCGCATCGAAGACAACGTGGTGTTCCTTGAACCACAGGAGACACTGGCACGTCAGTGTCGCGGCCTGCGCGCGGAAGAGAAGCTCGAGCAGTTGCTGGATGCCTTCGTTCGTGAGCCGCGCGAGCTCGGTCTGCTGGAGCAGATCCTCACGGCGCTGGGAGGCCATGCTAGGAGGAAGCGATCGCAGTGCCAGTGCGTTGGCCTCGAGTTGGTAGGCCGATTCTTGGAGCCGCTCGACCAGCGCCATCGCGACGGCACGGAGACCGCTGAGCTCGCGCATGAAGCTCTCCACATCGCTGGGCTTGTGGCTTCCCTTGCGGTGCATGCGGTTGTGGTGGTGGTGGTCCGTGGGTGTCGACGCTGCCGACGTGGCGTCCAGGCCGTCGCGTGCATGGGCCAACGCCGAGACGTCGGCGTGGACCGTCTTTTCCAATCCATCGACGCGGCGCCGTAGCCATTGCTGCACCGCCACGGGTTCCTTGAGCACGTAGCGCTTGCCGTCGTGGTTCACGGAAGAACAAGAAGAAGACGAATCCGATTCGCTCGCGCTCACGTACGCGACGATCAAGTGCGCAAGGCCACTACCGAGACAGACATCGAACAGCGCGTGGCGCTGCGCGATCTGCTGCTGTGCGGCGTCGGCGCTGCTGCTGTCGCCGGCGGTCGTGTCGACGTGGACCCGTTTGAAGATGCCAGAGACGCTGAACAGCTCGTAGGTCTCGCCGGGCTCGACAAACGCGCGCCACCCGAGTTCGGCGAAACGCTCAATGACCTAGCGATGGAACCAGCGGGTGAATGCCTGGGCAACAAGGACACCAGAGACCCGGAGAGGAACGTACTGGGAGCAGCATGGTCTAGAGAACGGAGCAGAGGAGATAGAGCGACGAGACGAGAGCACGACTAGCGGAAAGCAGCGGAGACAGCGCGAGACGGCGGCGACGGTGGACGCGATGCGAGGGATTTCCCTCCTCTTTTGCTCCAGTGGGGGTTTGGTGGGGGACGGAATGCGTACTTAAGGACACTCGTGCGAACCTATAGGGTATCGTCAAAGCATGATATACAATTGCATTTATGCACAAAACAAGGTTGATAGCTTCCCCTTTAGGATGCGGGGTTACCGGTAAATACTGGAATCTCTATAACCCGACTTGCCAAAACTAGGTGCTATCCCTTGGAATGGGTTCATCACGGCACATGGGGCAGTGGGTGTTGCCGTGGAGCCACTCCATGAGGCACTCCTCGTGGAACGCATGGAGACACGGCAGCTTGACAACGTTCATGTCGGCGCAGTCCTCATCGTTCCACTCGCCAAGGCAGATGCTGCAGCAGTCGCTGAGCACGCCGTCATCCATATCGAGGACGTTGCTCTGGGAACTCACGACCACGTCTTCGAGCGAGAGCACGGCCAGCTTGAGCTTGGTCTCGCTCTCAATCTGCTTGTCCGGGTACTCGAGAAAGTCCCGCAAGATCTGGTACAGCACGGCCATGCTTTCGGCCTGTGGCGACAGCGGTACCACCGCCGATGGTGCCATTGCCGCGGCCAGCTCAGTTGCCCCGAGCGGAGACGTAGTCGGGCTCGCAGCGGCGTGGAGCAGCGTGGCGTCCGACATGGGGATCGACGAGATAACCTTGACCAGGAGCTGCACAAATGCCTCCAGCGCCGGCTTGCGCTCGTCGATAATGGCCGGTGTGTCGTATCGCAGGTGGCGCCGTGGGAACGGTGCCTCCAGCGCACGCTCGAGACCGACCAGCGGTAGCGGCAGTTCGGCCGCCCCAAACTGGTGCTTGTATTGCTTGAGAAACTTGCGCAGCGTGTGGCGCGCCGTGAAGAACTCGGAGTAACGCTTGGCGATGCTCCACTTGTTGCGGGTCGAGCGGAAGGAAATGTCCATGTGGTACATCGTGGTCTGGTGCTGGCCGGCAAAGCACACTTGGGTCTCAATGTTGAGCGACCGCTTTGTGTTCTCGTAGACGCGCTGGAGCCGCTGCGAAAGTATCTCATCCGACGACATTGTCGACTGCGGCGATACGAAGTGCAAGTGATGGATTGGACTTGGCCGGGTGGTTGGCAATAGTCACACGGGTAGTGATGGCAGTTGTTTGATTTCCTCAGAAGCTTCGACCAATTTTGGATCCTGCACAAACAGATCCGACCAGACGCTGGCGTATTCAGGAATAGTCGCGGAAACAGCACGGATCCGGCCTTATCGGAAGCGAACAGGCGTTGAGGTCTGTGGCGTCCAGCGCCGGGGGTGACGAGCGAGTTGCGAAATGACCCGCTCGTGGCTTCTTTGTGCTCCCGCCAAACTTCACGATGGATGGTGCTTCAGCCGTTGCCGTGCCTATCGGCGTTCCGATTGGAGGGTTCTGCCCCTGACGAGACTCTCGAGTTGGCTTCACAAGAAGATGGTGGTGATGGGAAATGAGTTTACGCACTCGAAGAAAAGTGATGATGATGGGGACCTGCATCTGCTCCAGGGCAGTGAGAAAACGCTGCACCCTCGTGGAGAATGAACCCTGAAAAGAATGCCTGTGAATCACAGGCTGTGATGCGGTGTGGCGGGTCCCAATTGACTGGCGCGCGGCGGGCGACGCGTCACACATATGTACTCAGGTGGCAGCTGGATAACACTGTTCTGTTCTTCGTTGCTTTGAGTGTCAGTACTGTACAGCCCTTCTTCCCCGAACACCTCGCAGCCTGACAGCTTCCTTCATCAGGCTGAGCTTCTGGAGACATTTCCAGCTCATCTCCCCCCGTCCGTCCGTTTCTTTGACTCCACTTCAATGACGGTACCGTACCCACTTTCTCTATCCCCCATGGGGTATTGATTTGGGCGGATAGTACAGTGGGCGACAAAACAGAACGAGGACACTTGGCATCTCCTGGGATACACGCGAGGAAACTAGCTCAAGGACATCACCATGAGCAAGTACGTTGCGCGGCCTGCGCGCACCAAGTCCCAGTCCCTCACTGGACGGCGGACTTGATGAGTGCGCACCTCTCTGCTTTGTGTATAAGTTATGGCCATTGACCGGTGCTTCTGTCGTGAACCGCAGTGACGAGATGGACGAGGCGCTGATGACCTTTGTGAACTGCCTCGGTGCAGTGATCATGGTGTCGCTGGTGGGATTCCACTACCTGACAGCGTCGGCCAAGGATGCAGACAACTAAACGCGCTGAAGTGGTACGGATATGCTCGTGGGCTGCTCGAGTGAGTTGCCTAACAAACGCATTGGTTTTGTGGCTCAGCACAGTACAATCGGTGTTTCAGAAGCGTAACTCTTCACACGCAAACTCCCCTCCCACGCAAGCACAATGAAAGAGCTAGCGCGTCAGATACGTGCACGTGGAAACGCATTGTAAAGTGAGAAGTCAAGGACGAGATCACCTCAATGAAGATGGCGTTTTTAATCTCACGATTGAGATCTTTGCCGGATTGCATCCACCTTGTGGCATCGTGATTGTATTCACTGTACAGCAATCATGCTTTACAGGTCTAGCTTCGTCGCATCGTTCAGACGTAGTATAGTTCTCGATCAAGCGCAACATGTCCGTGCTCCCCCGAACACTTGCTTGCAGCTTTTCACGGTTCACACCGGAGACCTACCGTAAGCATACCGGTTATTCATCTCCCAAAATTCTAGAAATCCATATCACACCTTGTTTTGAACTTCTTACAGACTGTTGCATCTTCTAGTGCAAATTTAACCGGCTCAGGTTCCAAGGTGTGGTGTTGGTTGAGTGGTGGCAATGTTGGTTGTTGCTGAAGTGACGCAGCCGTAGAATTCCGATCCGCCCACCACGTCACGCCGAGCTCTCCCCACGACCATGCAGCGCGTCGCCGTCGTCGTGAATGCGCGTCAGCGGCTGATGCATAAAGCGAACGGCGTGCTTGTGCGATCGCTCAAGACACGAGCCACGTCGGCGCCGCGTAGCTTTGTCGGCCCGCGCGCGACCAAGGCCTCGGTGGCACAGCGCCGCGGTCTCACGCAGCCGCTCCAACTCGCGGCCGAGTTCCACAGCACGCGGTCGGTCAGTGCGGCGAAGCGTGACTACTACGATGTACTGGGCGTGTCGCGCGATGCCGACAAGAATGAAATCAAGAAGAAGTACTACGCGTTGGCCAAGAAGTACCATCCGGACACGAACAAGGACGACCCGGACGCGGCCAAGAAGTTTGCTGAGGCGACCGAGGCCTGGGAAGTGCTGGGCACAGATGAGAAGCGCGAGCAGTACGACACGTTTGGCCACGCCGGTATGGACCCGAACGCTGGCTTTGGTGGTGGTGGCAATGGCGATTTCCACGGCTTTGAGGACCTCTTCGGTTCCATGTTTGGCGGAGGCTTTGGCGGAGGAGGACGTCGTGCTGCGAACCAGCCGCAGCGTGGCGATGACGTGCAAGTGAATATTACGCTGAGCTTCATGGAGGCTGTGAATGGCACGACGCGCGATCTCCACATCACGAGCAACGAGGAGTGCGGCACGTGTAACGGCTCGGGCGCCAAGCCAGGGACCAAGAAGCAGACGTGCCGCCAGTGCAAAGGATCGGGCGTGGAGATCATGCAGCAAGGATTCTTTGCGGTCGAGACGGAATGTCGCCGCTGCCGCGGAATGGGATCCATCATCGAGTCGCCGTGCGGCACGTGTCGCGGCAAAGGAACGGTCAAAAAGCCGCGCACGGTCGAAGTCAAGATTCCGCAGGGTGTGGACCAGGGCATGAACTTGCGATTGGCCCACCAGGGCGAGCCGGGATTGCGTGGCGGTCCGTCAGGCCATCTCTTTGTGGGCATCAACGTGCAGCCAGATCCGTTCTTCAAGCGGCGGAAGACGGACGTGTACGTCGACGTGCCCATCTCGATCGCACAGGCGGTCTTGGGTGGCGCAGTCATCGTGCCGACGCTCACGGGCGAAGTCGAGCTGAAGGTACGGACGCTAGGGGAAGGCGGACAGAAATCATTCGAGGTTCTGACTCGGCTTTTGTGTGTAGATTCCGAAGGGCACGCAACCGGACACAGTGCTGCAAATGCGTGGCAAGGGCATCAAGGAGCTCAACTCGAGCCGCCGCGGCTCGCAGCTCGTCAACTTGCAAGTCCACATCCCGACGTACGTGTTTGGACTTGCTGGCGCTGCATAAGTTTGAGAACTGACCTCGTTTTGAATGTTGGGGGAATCTGTAGTAAGCTTTCGCCACGCCAGGAGGAGCTCATGAAGGAGTTTATGGCCGAAGAAGAAGAGCTCGCGAAGAAGGGCGAGTCGTCGTGCAAGTCCCACACGTTTAGTGAGACTGTGCGCGACACGGTCAACAGGATAAAGAAGTTTGTCACGGGCAAGAGCGGGTCGAAGGACGAGGCGTCGTAATCCCATCTAGACAATCTCAGTCACTGACGGCAATTACGCAGTGCCCTTTTAGATCCATTGCTGGTTCACTGGCAAAGAAATACAAACGCTGTTGCCTCATTGTCTCTCGAAACGTTTACAGGGAGACTTGTATTTTGTTTATTACCGGTCAAGACTAGAGGAGGAAAATGTCTTCGGTGGGCGTGCGGAAGACGCGCGTCTTCATGGTGGGCACATCCAGCAATTCGTTGATCTTGCTCGAGCACTCTTTGAACTCATCGCTCGCGCACCAGCGGTCGTAGTCCTCCCGCGAGCGCCACTCGGAGAACACGACGTACTTGTGCTGGTCGTCCAGTTGGTTGTACGTCGCGACGCTCAGCAGACCGGGCTGCGCGCGCACCTTGGTCTTGACAGTCTCCATGAGGCGTGCGACCGTCGGCTCGTACCCGCGCGTCATGATGCGCTCGCTGATCACGCGAATCTTTCCCTTCATTGTGTCTTGAGTCGACTGTTGCTGCTGTGGAGCTACTCGCGGATGTGCGAATGGCGCAATTCGTCTGCAAGGGAGGAAAATGCTGGTTGCAGTTGCGGAAAGGGTACTTTTGTGTGAAGTAACATGGTGTGGCCCACATCCTATCTGTTGTGGACCACATAGATATCCACACACGTCGCAGATCACGTCGAGCAATCTTCAGTTTTCATCCAAGTGCCATGAGCGATAGCTCTTCACT
Organism: Pythium phragmitis; assembly: GCA_023335925.1. Lineage (NCBI taxonomy): Eukaryota > Oomycota > Peronosporomycetes > Pythiales > Pythiaceae > Pythium > Pythium phragmitis. The sequence continues at coordinate 2,129 of JAADVZ010000984.1, read as the reverse complement.
GACAAGATGTGGTCATGGACATTTCGTGCACTGGATTAATCGACAATATTTAAGAAGCTGTGCATGTGGTGTGAGTATGCAGACGCGAGGATACCGAGTGAGGCCATGGCTTTCCGCGCTGATCTTTACAGCAGGAAGATGTCCTCCTTGGGCGGCTGGTAGATCGTCGTACGTTTACCAGGCACGTCCAGCACTTCGTTGATCTTGCTGGTGCACTTCTTGTAGTCTTCACTGTTGACCCATGCATCATAGTCCTTCTTGGACTTCCACTGCTCGACACCCAATTCGCCAACGGGTCAGTGAATATTCCCAGTGGAGCTATGATCGCGTTGAACAGACTCGAGCTATGATCGCGTTGAACAGACTCCAACTCACCTCTGACAGCACGACGTACTTGTGGTGGTCGTTCACATCGCTCAGCGTCTCCAGCGAGATGAGACCTGGCTGCTTGCGGACAACGGATTGCACCTGCAGACATAAGAAGCGAATACTGTCAGCGGCAAGATCGCCTACGTTAGAGAGCTCTTCAGCCGACGCACGTTCTCCATGAGGCGCTGCACGGTCGGCTCAAAGCCGCGCGTCATGATGCGTTCGCTCAGCACACGGATCGGTCGGATGGTCATTCTTGATGGAGAGCTGGGGGAAGGGAGGCTGTTGAGAGGGGCTGCGCGGGTGGTTGTATGTGTGTGTGACCGTTTGACTGTTCCTGGACTCTGGGCAAGGAACAGTCAACGGGGCCCGGAGACTGAAGCGCAAAGATGACGATGACGGGTGCAAAGATGAACAACGAGGTTTTAAGGGTGCGAGGAAGAAAAACCTCGTTACGCAACGTATGCGCAAGCACACGGAGTGATGGTCCATTTAAAAGACCATCACTCTAGCTGTGTACTCAGATCAGGAGTGCCGTCACCTCGAATGCCGTCGGTCTGCGGTTTGTGGGGAGAAAAATCCCGTGGTTGATTCTTCACACTACTGTACCAGTAGTGTTCTTCGAGTCTGTACGTAGGTTTGAAAGAAAGGCACCACCAACGAGATCCTGTACCATGTATTCTTCGCAGGAGGGCTACAGTACAGTACATTACTCCACAGTGGAGTGGCAGGTGTTGCAGCCACCAGCCCATATGGACACCAATATTCGTCACGTCAACATTATCTGAAGTTGAAGTTGTTCCACTATAGTGACATGCCACAAAAATCTCCATCAGCATCAGTAGCTCGTGTGAACGAGCCCATCTGTCTTGCAACACTGCTCATGAGCCTCATGCAAACGCATCTTAATACATCAGTACGCCGACTACATCGCAGTACAAGTACGTGAATGTGTGCCAAACAAAGAAGCTGCGATGATCCTCAAGAGGAACAACACGGGTGCACACTTTGCTTCATGATCAACATTCATTTCTTCTCGCCTGCTTCATCGCCGCGCATTCTCTCGCTCTCAAACCACATTACATTGTATAGTAACTGAGTGCGCTCGCCCGCGGGGCCAGAACTTGAAGTCGTTGGACTCGAGCTGATGACGAACAGTTTCGAGCGCAAGCGCCCGCGCGAAAAGAACCGCAGAGCGAGTCCACGCGCCGAAACCCACGCCACAACTTGAGATCGCTCTATTGATTTCGTACTACTACCCCGTACTCATGAGTTACGAGAGAGAAGTATATCATCACCCCTCGTGGCGCCAAAAGCGAGTCTTCTTCCTATCTCTGTCTCCCACCGTTATACCTCTATATCGATCCTCAGCCTACGTCACTGCTGCTATACTGTAGTACATCGTGGGGAGGCCCACAGGACCATGTGAATCTGTGGCTGCCATGAAAGATCTTCTGATTGTTCCATTGTTCGATGTTTCATTGTCTTTTTTTCTCATATTTCCACGTGAGAAAAATCTCACGTCCAGACCCATCAATCAATCCATTCTTTGGCGGCTTCTGACTGGTCGCATATTAGAGAGATGGGTTTCCCTCCTCCCTTCTGCTCATTCTCCAACTTGCCGTGTCGAGAGCAGAGTTGCTCCTTTGGCCAGCCACCAACCACAGGTCCAACAGACCACGGACACCCGAGCGAGCGAGCGTGCTTGGACTGGCGAGTCGGTGTCGAGTCTCTGGATAGCGTCTTCCTCTCGGCACGTG
>JAADVZ010000983.1:0-11063 GCA_023335925.1 Pythium phragmitis | reverse complement strand
GTTCTGCTGACGCACGACCAGTGTCTTTTGGTGGTGCGACGACGTGAGCGACGGCAGGCGGTCGTCAATGATCATGCGGCCAGGTGTTGTTCCTCCACCGTTCGCGACCAGGGGCAGTTCGTTGATATAGTCGCGCATCTTAGTAAGGCCGTTGTAAGGAGATAACCCATCATCTTCGAGATGAGATCTCATTTGTAAGACTGGCAGTCTGAATCGCAGAGTATGAGGCGCTGGAGAGCCACACGATCCATACCAAGGTCCTTACTGCATACTATTATTTAAAATGGGCTAGTTATGATGAAGCTTATAAGCTTCATCATAACTAGCCCTTCCAATTTTTACTGAAAGGTCGCTGAAAGGATCATTGAGCAAAGAAACTCATCTGACGACTGCATGTGCCTGAACACATCAGTCGTACCGCAGACTGAAATCATCAGCTGAATATTTGGGCGAAAATGCCTTTTCGTGGCCGCACTCAAGCGATACTATTACTTTAGTATAGTTTACATGGACCTTCAGTATCGCAGACCACCTTGTAATGGCTCACTACATGACGGCGTGTGTGTGTGCTGTCATCATTTCAGACAGAAATCGTACCATGCTGGGTACATTAGCGTAACCCTTCCTAAGTCCCTAAATATCCCGCCCTGAACTCTTTTCGATCCCTCCCCGTGTGATACAAATGAAAGGCGACCAGCACTCTTCTTGGTGGGTTGTCCTGCCGGTCCGATTTTGCTGATGTGGCATTCGCCGTGACGCCAATTTACTTAGCTGAGCGGCAGATTTGAGTGCTATCAATCTCTGTTAGCGAACCCAAGTGATCCCGGGCGGCTCGCCGAGAAATTGCGTGGCTGGACACCCAGAACCAAACACGAACGGGAGGGATCGAAAAGAGTTTGGGGTGGGATGTTTAGAGACACTCCAGCTGTTGCAGCACAAACAGGATGGGCATCGTTTGCTCGGGAATGCCAAAACCTCTTCAATTTGATACTAGCTGCTCGATGTTGTACCCAATAGCCTTCAAATCCAGTCACTCACGGCCTCTCAGAACACATATCGCGCCACGCCAGGCGTGTGTGTCACCCTGATAATCTCGCCGCCAACTGGTGCCGTACTTGAACTTACGCGAACCCTTCGGCGCACTCTCTAGCCAACGGAGAAAAACGCGCAACTGCAACCAACAGTCAATGGACCAACAACTCGACGCCAACAGAACAAATGGCGCCAACAAAAGCTCATGACGCATCCCCCTTCCAACAAGTGTGTTGATCTGTTGGCATTTCGTTTTGTTGGTGCTTCTCCCAACTTTTCAGTTCCCAACTTGACCGGTTTCCCCTCTTCGCCTCTCAAGTCTCTCTCCCTATCTCCCATGGTGACGGCCGCTCGCGTGCTCGTGCTCGCCGCCGCGGCCTCAACCGCCCGCGCCTACGAGTGGTCCAACACCACGCACGCGGCGCACCACTACCCCGCGCCGGCGCGCCGGCTCGCGCTAAGCTGCGCGCTGCAGAGCGGCGTCGACTTCGTGGGCAACGACATTGCGAGCGTCGCGGCGCCGTCGGCCGCCGACTGCTGCGCCAAGTGCTCCGGGTACGCCAACTGCGGCGCCTTCTCGTGGACCGATTTCCAGGGCGGCACGTGCTGGCTCAAGTCGGGCCGCGGCCAGGCCAAGGCGTCGTCGGGCACGACGTCGGCGGTCGTGTCGTCCATTGCCGCGACGTGCTCGGTGCAGGACAATACGGACTTTGCCGGCAACGATCTCGCGAACGCGCCGGCCAAGACGCCGGGCGACTGCTGCGACAAGTGCTCGGCCACGCAGGGCTGCGGGGCCTACACGTGGACGGACTTCCAGGGCGGCACGTGCTGGCTCAAGACGAGCAAGGGCTCATCGTCCACGGTGAGCGGTGCGAGCTCGGGTGTCGTCGTGCCAGCGACCTGCAGCGCCGAGACGGACGTCGACTATGACGGTAACGACCTCGCGAGCGTCGCTGGCTCGGCCGCGTCGTGCTGCGCCAAGTGCGCGGCCACGAGCCGCTGCAAGGCGTACACGTGGTCGGACCATCAGGGCGGCACGTGTTGGCTCAAGTCGGCCAAGGGCGTGTCCAAGAGCAGCCCCGGCAAGCAGTCGGGAGAGGTCGGTGGGGCGACGCCGCCGACCACGACGCCACCGCCGACGCTCACGCCTCCGCCGACGACGCCCATGCCCACGACAACGGCGCCGGCCAACCCGGCGTGCCGCATCGAGTACAACATCGACTATGCCGGTAACGACATTGGCTCGGTCGCCGGGGGCGACGCCTCCGCGTGCTGCAGCAAGTGTCTCGACAATCCGGGGTGCAACGCCTTTACGTGGTCGGGCTTCAACGGCGGCACGTGCTTCCTCAAGAGCGGCAAGGGCTCGTCCAGCAGCTCCTCGGGCGTCCACTCGGCCGTGGTCACGCGGCCGCCGCCGCGAAACTCGTGCACCATGCAGTACGACACGGACTTTTTCGGCCTGGATATCGCCAACGTGCAGCGCAGCAAGTCGGAAGAGTGCTGCGACGCGTGTGCGTCGTACAGCGGCTGCGGTGCGTTCACGTGGTCAGACTTCAACGGCGGTACGTGCTGGCTCAAGAGTGCCGCAGGCCAGGCGTCCCACAAGCCGGGCTCGCACTCGGCAGTCGTGAATGTCGTGAACCCGCCAAAGACCCATATCCAGTACCGCATGCGGACAGGCGAGATCCCGCTCAAGTCGGTGAACCTCGGGGGGTGGCTAGTCGGTGAGTACTGGATGTCGTACACGTCGCCGGCGTGGAAGTCGGCCTGGGACTACGCGCACAAGGGCGAAATGGCCGTCATGCGCGGGCTCGGTCACGGCCGCGGCGATGGCCAGTTTGAGGAGCACCGCCGCTCGTGGATCACGGAGGAAGACATTCGCCAGATCGCGGCCGCCGGACTCAACTCGGTGCGTGTGCCCGTCGGGTACTGGATCGTCGCGGACGATCCGACGACGTGGAAGAACGACGACATGCGTACGTTCGCACCGGGCGGACTGAAATACCTCGACAAGCTCATCAATGAGTGGGCCGTCAAGTACAACCTTGCCGTCATGCTCAGTTGCCACGCGCACCAAGGCTCGCAGAACGGGTACGACCACAGCGCGCCGCCCAACTTGGGCCAGATCTCGTGGGGGTGGCCCGAGTCGGTCGAGAGCTCGCTCCAGCTTGTGACGTTCCTCGCCGCACGCTACAAGCTGAGCCCGGCGTTCCTGGGCATGAACCTCATGAACGAGCCAGCGCTTGGGATCAACATCGAAACGCTCATCAACTACTACTACGAGGCCTACCGTCGCGTGCGTGCGACGGGGAACGACTGCATTCTCGTGACGTCACCATTGCTGCAGCGCCAGGGCCCGAACCAGATGACCGACCTGCTGCGCTGGCCGGCTTACAACAACGTCTGGCACGAGTTCCACCTCTACTTCAAGTGGGGCATCTACGAGAACATGAACGAGTGGGAGGTTATGGACCAGGCCAGGCAGTACCGCAACAACAACCTGAACCCGTGGCCCGGCAACTACCTGTACATGGGCGAGTGGGCGCTGTGCTCGCCCGAGAAACACGGCAAGTTCGAGAATCTTGATACGCTGCGCCAGTTTGGTGCGATCCAGCTCGAGCAGTTCAAGGGCGCCCACTCGGGCTGGGCGTTCTGGTCGTGGAAGCATGGTGACGAAGGCACGCTCTTGAGCCGCGGCTGGTCGCTGCGCGAGATGCTCCGCCTCAACGTGCTCAACTTCAAGTGATGAGAAGAGGAAAGTGAACGACCTCTTTGGACCTAAGACAGCCACGTTTCAAAGAAAGATATAAAGGTTCCAGAGTGTCATCTATAGCATAGGTATCGCTGCTTTGCGCTCAAGGGATTGAATTCTGAAAGACCAACGCGTTATTCATCTGCGTGCTCATGCAGATGAATAACGCATTGGTATTTCAGAATTCACTACACTGCGTGGGAAGTTTGGATCACGATTGGTGTTGCGGGACGGGAGCAAAGAGTTGTTGCGTGCCAAGATCATCACCTTCGGTGCTTAGGATCTCGTTCGCTCTGGACATGTCCTCTCTACTGAGCTGCAAAATGCTGGCCGCCCTCTTCGTGCACGACTGCCAACTGTGAGATCGTGAACTCCTCAAGCTTGCGGAATTCAGGCTCTTCGCCTTGGTGAGCGACAACTCGACGGTGGAGCAGCGAAGCGGGAAACTGCTGATCATCCATCATGACGCGGGCGATGGCCTGCGGCGCGGTGATCCCAACCAACGGATCTGGCTTGCTTGATGTCCAGCTTGTCCTGCCCACGGCCGCTACCACACAGAATACGAGGATCGCGCACCCCAGAAACGTGAGTACGGCGTTCTGAAAGGGTGTGGACACGATCACAAGAACGTCTTGGGTGTTGCCATCAAAACTGAGCGTCATTGACGACGCGTTTGCACCGGATGCGATCGTGTCCTTGACGACTGCGTTCTGGAGGAGGAAAAAAGTCGCGGCGGTGTACGCGGTCTGGAACCCGTGCTCGATGTAGATGTGATTGTTGAGGTTGCTGTAGAGTACACTCTCGATGACGGAGTCGCAGGCGTTCGTTACGGTCTCATTTGTCCAGTTGATGTTCCCGATATTGTGTGGTAGCAAGATATCCCCACCCATCACCATGTCGAACGGAGCATCAGCCACCTCAACGAGCGGGATAGCACGAGGCCTGTACGCATAGATTATTGAGGACGGCATGATCAACTGCGTGGGCAAAGCATCGGCGTGCACCACCAGCCGTTGTTGCTGACCATCACGACCAGCACCAAGTCCGCTTGCACTCAGTGTGGACGTCGAGAGCGGCAACTGCAGCCCCAGGCACTTGTGACTCGTCGTCATGGCGCCACAATCGGCTCGAAACACTGTCGCCAAGTTCTCCAAGCGCCATGAAAGGCGGCCGATCGTGATCGTGTAGATCTTGCGCAGGTTCGTGATCAATGCCTTTCCAGCAGTCTGGGTTGTGACATTGTCCGACTTATTCTGAGCCAACGAGTCGGCCATGAGTCGCTTGCCGACGCTCATGATCATGATCGACGAGTTGGACGACTCATTGCAAGAAAAAACAGTACTGCCGAATCCGTAAGACATCAACGCGTCGCCATGCTTGGTCGTGCACGCGCTGAATGCGTGGACTTGCTGACGTGGATCTTCGACTGCTCCGGGTTTCGGTTGGTAGGCTTTCTTTTTCAGTAGACAGAGCGCTGGCCACGGACCGCAGTTGCTATAGACCCCAGGTGGGCTTGTTTGTGCAATTTGCGTGTACCTTGTCGATTTGTCCTTGCTGGTCGCTGTCGCAAGTAATATCGGGTCGATCTCAAACTCGAATGTCACGGCATCAAAGTCGATGGTGGGGGAGATTTCAACGTGCGAAAACTCGACGTTGATGTCCCTACGCGATGTGTTCTTGGAATCATTGAACTGACGTGTCACGGATGCGGGTAGCGCCTGGAGGAACCATTCGCGTTTCTCACTCTCAGTCGCTCTATCTGAGATCGGTAGCAGCTCGGCAACGACCGCTGTCTTTTCGACAAAGTTCCGTTGCTGTTCAAGCGGTGTGTCTCGTGGGTATCGCCTGTTCATCGCTGCCTCGTCCGTAAACGCACCAACAGACCCCCAGGAGAATACGCGGGGCCCGACAGTCATCATGTACAGAAACAGATCGGCGGCCAGCGACGGGTTCATCGGCAAATCGGCGCTCTTCATATCCTTGTTCGCCGTCTTGTTTGTTGGGTTCACGACCATCTTTAGTGTCTTGGCTGGCAGTGCTTCTTGCAAGAGTCGGCCCTGCCAGTCGCGCTGTGTGAATCCGTAGTCAACCGTCGGTAGGGGGTCATCGACTCCAGCTTGGCTTTCGTATTGGCTTTGCGTCCAGTCGCAAATCGTCTGCTTGTACGACACGCGTGGCAGCACGACGTTTCGAAGCACCGTGTTGGTGATCAAATTGCGAGGCGACTTCTCCGAGACTGTGTTCGTCACGGTCGTTGTGCGCGACGTTACCGACTCGTTGAGACTCGATGCGACCGAGAGGTCGGAGGCCATGATGACGGCGTGCACATTCAGCTCGCGGAGCTGCACGTTGGCTGCGTTGAAACCGTTGCTGATGAGGTAGCCGACGCCGGCACTGGCGGCGAGTCGAATGAACCACTGTCGCCGCGAAATGGTTGGCTGCGTGAACGCGTCAGCCATGAGTTGCAACAAGAGAAGTTGCGCGAGCACGGCCACGAACATTTCAATGGGTTTGCCAAACGCCGACGAGACGTTACCCGAGTAGGAGTTGTACTTGTCGAGCAGTTGTTGGCGATCCGTAGCGTTCTTGGTACTCGCCTCAAATCGCGTCAGCTCCACGCCTTGCTTGAGTACAATCACGATGGCGATGATCGTTCCGAGCACAAGCGTCGAGAGGAGGAGGAGGCGGCCACGCCGAATTGAGACGGCAACTTTGAGTGAAGCTGTGCCTTGTATACCGTCCGTGCTGAGCTGCTTTCCTTTGACAGGCGATGAGATAGAGCTTCCCGTGCCGCCTCGATGGTCCAGGAAAGCGACTGAGTCAGACGACTCGTATTTGTGGAAGGCCGAGTTCATCTTTTGGACCTCCGTGGCTGCTGGAACTGTGCTGAGGTGTTATGAGCGATGCAAATGGTGGAATGGGACCACAGCCTGCCCTATCACGATAGACAGAGAGCTGGCTTGTGCAGCCACCATTATCCCATCTGAGAACGATAGAAAGAGATGTGGCTCCTGTACTGTAGCCACCATTTATGAATCTTGCACTGAAATCACTGATGAGTTCAGTTCGTTCTGTCATTGATGGCGTTTCGAGTACAGTACGACTGAACTGCTCTCACCAAGTTCTCCAACCGCCTGAAGAAACTCCAACGCAGAGATGGTGAATCCCACCGCCCACCAGTGTCGCTAATGGATACTCACGTTCGTACTCTGCGGACCCTCCGACCCCCGGTGAATCCCCCAAATCGCACGTTGAGACGTCCGCATGCGGGCTTCCCTGGACTTGCCAGTCTCGCAACATACGTACAGTCGCGCCTCGAGTCGCATAACTTGTCGATCGTGTCCGAGCCGCTTCCATAACGATCCGTTCTCGCGTTCCTAAGCGTCGTGGCGAGTGCTCGAGACGCTGGTCGAGGTCACGCGATGGAACGGTTCGACAGCAACATCTGCAGCCAAATTGTGAGCTTCGCCGCGTCCCTTCGCATTCGACGGGTCGAGTATTCCTTCCCATAGAACAATGGCCCACATCCGTCACATGAAGGCATGAAGCTCCGTGTTCCAAATTGCCCGATCCTCGTCCATAGCGAGCCCGCGAGGACGTTCAAGTGATGAGAACGAGTATATTGATTTGATACTTGCAGTAATAATCCTGCCTCTTCAACATCTCTGTAGTAGAGCAATGAAGCTCTTCGCTCTTGTACGAGAATGTGGACCCGACCGTTCCCTACCCCTAAACGTGCCTAGAATCAGATTTTTGAGTTTGCTGAAAACCAATGGATTGTCGCCTGGCGACTTTGGGTTCATTCGTGACCCGCTCTGGCTCAACAGAAAAGAGGAAGCCAGCAGCATCCCCATGGTGTGATATGCTTCCTGTATGAGATGCACGCCCCCGCACCCACAGTCCATTTCTTTACTTTAGGGTTATTACGTTAAAGTACGACGCGTCCGAGCCCCATGGTCGCCATCGACAAGGCCATCGACGACCTGCGCTTCCGCGTCATCCAGCTGCGCCGTACGTATCTGAGACCGTGGCAAGGCCATGCAAATAGTATGCTGTCTGGCTATTAACATCACTGGGTGCTTACTACCAGTGTGGGCGGGCGAGTACGTAAACGCGTTCCAGTTCCTCTATCGCCATGAGATCACGCAGGCCACGGTCGTGGGCCGCCGCGTCGCCACGACGCCGTTCGACGAGGACGACACCAACGTGATTGAGTTTGATCTCGCCGACGGCGAGTACCTCGTGGGCGTCGCTGGCCGCGGCGACGGCTGGATCCACGCGCTTGAGGTCACGACCAGTGTTGGACGAACGTTTGGCGTCGGCGGCACGAGCGGCTTTAGCTTCACGTGCCCCGTGTCGCCGAACGAAGAGGTACGCGGCCTCTCTGTGCGCACGCGTAGGGACGTGGCCGTCGAGATCGACCGGCTCAAGCCCGTGTGCCGCCGCATCCCAGGCGTCGGCGAGGCCCGCGAGCTGGTCATCCGTGCCGCGGACGCGCTGTTTGCAACCAATATTATTGCGCCCCAGGCGCGGCGGCAGCTGCAGCAGCAGTACAATCAGCAGTTCAAGGCCATTTCTGCCGTCATGGAGCGCGGGATTCTGTACCCCGTGGCCGCGGCCGTCGAGTTCAACGCCATCTCCAAGCAAGTGCAGGCCGCGTTCAACAGCAGCGTGTTTAGCGCCATTCTGCCGTCGCTGTTTGAAGAGAAAGAGGACCAGTCCACGCAGGCAATCGCCGACGCACAGGCACGGCTGCTCGCGTTTGACCAGTGGATGCGCAACGCCGTCGGCGCCGAACTCACGGTGCTCAGTCTGCGCACGGCGACCGTGTGGCCTATGACAAAGATCCACCAGGTCATCGACGAGGGGCTCCGCGTGCGCCAGTACACGGCGTTCGTGAGTCTGTTCGTGGCGCGCCCCAAGGCCCTGGGCGACGTCTTTGACGCGAGGGGTAAGGAAATTGCCGGCCAGCTCATCGACATGGACCACGGGTCGAGCTTGCGGGCTTTGATCCGCGCACGCAGCCACGCGACCGGAGACAATGTGCCCGACGTGCTGCGAGCACTCGAGCCGCAGCCGCACGTCCTCATCGAACGCGCTGTTGCGGCCGAGAGCGTGGGTGTCCTCGCGTGGCTCATGACGGAGGGTGAGATCCACCCGCTCGGCGAGAGTCTCACACCTCAGGACCTCGTCAAGAATATCGGCAGTGCGGTCGCGCGCCAGATGATGCTCAAGATGCTCGCGCAGATCGAGCGGCGCGCAGCCTTCTCTACCGCTACGCAGGCACTCGCGCACCGAGACGCTCCCGTCCAGCAGAGCGAGTTGCTGGCGCTCGTGCCGTCAATCACGAGCGTGTACGATCTGCACGTGATGCTGAGCCACGGCCTGTCCAGCCTGCGGTCAAGCGAGTGGAAGGAGATTCTGGTCGCGAGCTGCACGTTCCTCACGGAGAACGACCTCGTGCTGGACGACGCCGCCACGAAGCACCTCGAGTTCGTGCTCAATGAGGCGTCGCGATGGGGCGTCTTCACTCGCCCCGAGTGCGAGGCGCTCCAGTTTGAGACGGGCCAGGCACCTGTGAATGCGGCCGCGTGGACGATCGAACTGCGAAGCCATCTCCGCCAGATCCAGCACTACCAGAACCGCACCGAGACCCACGTCCAGTGCCTCGATCTCAATCTGCGCCGCCTGCGAGACGCACTCGATCGACGCGTCGACGAGGTCCAGACCGAGAAGCTCGTGGCGCTGGTCGCAATGGCGCTGGCGGCTGCGGGCGGTCCGCTGCTGCGATCAACCGGGGAGGTGGCGTCGCTGGCAAAGCCTCTGAACTTGCTGTTTGAGTTTGCGTCCACCGATGACGACACGGTGGGCGCGTGGATGGCGACCAAGACGACCCAACTGGTGGTCAAGGACGGGGAACTGGATCTCGGCGACCTCATCGCGTCGCTCGTCGCGCTGACGGGGACGTCAGAGGATCCAGTAGCTGATGAGAGAGAATGGGGCAGTCTGCCGTCCTACAGCACGCGCCAATCGAAACCAAAACTGACCAAGGCGTCGTCGCTGCCACTGGAACTCTCTGGGGACGAACCAGAGATCGGGACGCCTATCGACCCCAGCGAAACGACCCGTGCGTCCAATCGTGTCGTGCTTGACGCGGCCGAGCTCGAGGCGCATGTGTACCACTTGGCCGTGGCCGAAAGCGGCGGCGATCTCGAGCGGTACAAGGCGTACGAAATGTACTTTGAACCCGGTGATGCCGCGCGCGTGAACGATCTCGTGGACGTCTCGCTCGATGGCGGACGCACGACCACGCCCATGCCCGCCCACGAATACGCGAGCTACTTGGGCTACGTCGCGATCGTACAGCACATGCTGGGACACACAGATCTCGCGCCGCGCGAGCCAAAACTCACGACGCTGCGGCGCGCGTACGACTACCGCACGCGCGAATCCAAGTGGCCTCGGTAGCCGCCGTTCATTGAGATTTGGTCGAGTCTCAGCAAGGGTCAGAATATGATACCACTAAAGTTTTGAGTTCCTGGCGCAGTGAGCTTACTTCGAGTGGAACGCGTATCCAGCATATACTAGCGTTTTGCTCTGGACATCCGTCACCGCGAGTACTTGGTTGTAGGAACGGTCGGTCGGACATCCACCTACGAATCCGAGAGGGACGTCATCGACGGGAAACACAGAATCTTCGCGATACCTTTGTATCAATATTCGCGCGTTGAGACCCGTGTTTAGTCCCCGCCAGAATCCCTGAACCTTCGTTCAGACGACTGGAGTCACACAGAGGCAGGTGCGGAGTGTGAGTACTGTGCACGGATAAAGTCGATTCAATCCATCGCCCTTGTATCTGCGGTAGCTGAGGACGTACAGTAGTGAAACGGCCCTGGTTCCACGGCCACAAGAAGCAGGACGCGAAAAGGGCCACTGTCAGAAGTCATCCACGTCCTTTCACTGGCGTGCGTCGAAGGACAGCGTTTCTGGGTTTCGCTGGGCGTGCTGTGACCCATGACCAGCCCGCCACGCGATCCCTTCTACAGAATCACGAAATCAGAGTGCTACTGTTCTCGACAACAAGACTGCGTGCACCCTTTCCCGGAAACGGACACATCCTTCAAGCAATGCCCCTACCCCCGCGAGCACATGGAGCGAGGATCCTCTTTCTCCGCTCTGCTCGCTAGAGATAGGGCCATAGTGGAGCGAGAGGGCCCTCTCGAGAGCGCGTGGTGGAGGAGGATAAGAGAAGCGACAAAAGCGGAGGGGGGGGGGGGGG
>JAADVZ010000982.1:0-11093 GCA_023335925.1 Pythium phragmitis | reverse complement strand
CCCCCCCCCCCCCCCCCCCCGTTCTCCTCAGCGTCAGATATGGTCTTTCTGATCCGTACCAGCGGTATCCAAGGTTAAGCAAAGCAGAGTTTGTGGTGAGAAGAATGACCGAACCCGTCGGCTCCAGTCGGACTGGCGCCGACGAGTCGGTCATCAGCCACAAACACCGCGGTGACGGGTCCACTCAAATGGATCAGGCATTCAGCTTAAGTACAGTGTACAATAGTTTTGATCACTCTGCTGGTGTTGTCGCTGAGTATGTAGTTGGTGTGGACAGGAATACAGTGTACAGATGCTCTCACGTGTAAGGAAAAAGTGAAATTCAATGCCCGCCCTGTCTGACAAGACATTTGCCTGCTACATTTGACTGAATTGCCCTCACCACTACCTTTATATTCTGTCAGACGAGGATATTTGGAATTGTGTACCCTTTTCCGTACACATGAGAATATCTGTACGAAGCTTCCCAAGAATCCGGACCTTTTGCCACATGAGATCTTTTGCTTGCCCTTCCCACGGTGTTCGACATCGGCGCTTCTGCGCGTGGTTGGACATGGTGCTTTATGTACAGTACAGTTGTACTGAACTGAAGATCGCACAAAACTTGACAAGGGCAGAACAGGCTAGACTCCAGCCTGTTCTGCGTCGAGGGATCATGTTGGACTTGACGCGAAAAAAATGTGGCCTCAGCAGCTCGCTGGCTTGAAATCGATACTGGGCGCTGTTCAGCCTGGAAGCTGTAGTGAACATTGTATCGAAATCAAGCCGGCGAGATCTTCTGAGGCGAATACGACGGTACAGTAGTGATCTCGCAGCATTGCCCGTATATGGGAATGACCAATGTTGAGTCAAGCAGCGACAAGAAGACCGTCGTCGGCGACAACGAAACGTCGCAGGATCCCGAGACATGCTCTTGGCAGTCCAAAACTGTTCCTGTGGAGTCCTGCACGGACAACCGGGAATTGCCCACGCCCATTGATTCTGTCGGTCCATCCGCCTCCGTTCTTCGGTGATTTGCCGTCAGGCATGTGAGTGGTGGGGATATACTGGGGTACACTTAGTCGCTTATGACCACTCCATTCCCTCTTTGCTTCAAACAATATGGTACTCGATCTGTTGTCAGAATCCCACAGAAGATTAGTATCCGGTAGTCCAGCTATCCCAAGATAATGCGAGCACCTGGTACGCACCTCGTTCGACTCTTTGTGGCTCGTGAGCTTTGGAATCTGGAACGTCCGCAAGAACCAACGCTGGCCAACCGCACTCATGCTCAGCTGTTTGTGGTGGAGGTACGAGATCTCGTACCAGATCAAATGCTGGCACGGGAGTTGGTACACTTCGTAGAACTCGCAATCGCAGCCGCTACAGTCTCGTCGCATCACGTGCTTTTGCTTCTTGGCCTTGTCGACGTACACGACCGTGCCTTCCGCCGCGAGTGGGTCTTCGACTAGCGACTGCTCTGGCGAGATCACATTCCCGTACTCATCGACTGTGCCTAGCCCTGTGTGGGTCATCCGCATGACAGCGGCACGTCCCTTCACAATGGAAACACTGCCCCCGACGCCTGTGTTGGCCGTAACGAGCTGTGTGCTCACGAGCCCGACGCCAAAGCTGCTCATGCAATTCACGAGAAAGTGCAGCACGGATCCGGCGCTGAACTCCGTTACGGGCTTGGTCATCTCCAGCATGAGCATCTTGGACGTCCACTCTTCTTCAATGAACTTCATCATCGTGATCACTTCCGACATGCACTTAGCAATCGAGTGGGTCGGATCGATGGGCCCGAGCGTGGGCGATCCACAGGGCGAGGCTGCTGCGAGCACACCCATTCCATGCGTCACGCTTGGATTCCCAGCCATTGTCGGCAGTACGACACCCATGGAAGCCGCTGCCGCAAGCGCCGTACCCCCGACTTGGCCGGACCGCTCGAAAATGTTCTTGAGCGGAAGCCAAAAGGCCTCGAAACCCTTTGTGAAAAACAACGAGAATTCGAGCGACCGCAAGCGCCAGTACGAGACCCACAGACGGCGATACGGTCCCCAATGGTGCACGAGATGGACCATGAGCGGATGGTCTCGTCGATTGTCAAGGAGTTCCAGCACGTGGGCTTTGACGTCTTGGTAGTATCGCTCGCTGTGGGCAAACACCAATTCCTTGAGTAGTTCGCTTACGTGCTCTTGCGTCTCGATTGAGGGAATGTCGAACTCCGGCTGCGACACGATCTGCGAAAAGTACTTGATGACATGGAACTGGCACAGCAGCACGCGCATGGTCGGAAACTCTTCGCGAAAGACGTCGACAACCATGGGCAACAGCGTGTCCATGACGATGAGCTTGAGATCGGTCCATCGCGGATGTGTGCGCTTAAAGTCTTGACAGATGCGATGAAGCAGCCGCGTCGTGACGGGGTGGATGATCTGCGCCAGGAAAATCGGCTTGCTGTTGCCGAGTGCGTCCATGGCCATGAACCCATAGAGCTGGTTGCCGTCCATCTCGGCCGAGTCGTGGGTGCAGTTGGCAATGTCCAGCAGACAGAGTTCCGGGAAGACTTGGTAGTGTTCTTTCATGGCCTTGCTCGCGAGGCAAATGGCTTCGTTCGAGCCATCGTCGGCCGACAAGATGCTCACGTGGTTCTCCACGTCAGCATCGACAAACTGCTGGAGCACGTGCTCGACGCGCGGCGTTGTCGCCACGGGCGGGTACGCGTGGGGGTGGGCGTGCGCGGCAGCCACGGCGGGTGCCAGTGGCGCAGCAGCTTCGGCCGTCGCGATCGTTGCGACTACAGACGTGAGCGGTGCCGCACTCGCACTGGTGACTGGTGGAGCTAAAGGGAGGGGAAGCAGTGGCGCCTGTGACAGCGGCGGTGGTGGTGGTGGTGGCAGCGCGAGCGGCGGCGGCGGCGGCATCGGCACTTGCTCGTGGATCGTCACGTGGTTCTTGATGGCATCGTCCTTTTTGCGGAGCTTGGCGTAGAGGTTGTGCATGTCCTTCATCGTGCACACGCGGCCCGAGAGCGTTTCAATGTGCTCCTTCGCGGCGCGCTTGTTGGAGCCGACGCGCCGCATGAGATCGGCCTCGTGGGTCAAGTACGGGTGCTCGAGGATCGCGGCGCGGTTCTGCGAATAGTTGCGCCACTGGTCGGCATTCACTGGGTGGTTGTTGTGCTCCACGTGTTGGTTCACAATCTTGATACAGAGCACTTCCTTGCCGTTCATGTATTCGCACACGACCGCGGCCGTGAACTTGGCCTGGCAGCTCGTGAACCGCACTTTTTGGCGCGGCCGGGCGCCGCTGGACCGCGAGATGCGCTTGTAGCCGTGGGTGCACACGTACACCTTGCGGTCAAACTCCCATGTCTGCGGTACTTGGAGTTTGCGCCGCTTGTTGGCGACCTCGACCTTGACCGTATTGCGGCACACGTACATGGTGTGGGTCTTTTCGCAGTGAGCCTTCCGCGCGAGATCAAAGGCCTCCCAGGACGGGAAAATGCCTTCAAAGCACACGACGTCGCGTTGGCGAACACGCAGCGGACTGGTCGGACTGGTAGCCATGTTGGCTTTCGTTGGTTTCTCTCTTCTTGGTGGGGAGGGAAACGAAGTGGGAGTTTGTTGGAAAATGAGAGGGGGATCGCCAACTCGCCAATGAACACGGAATCTTTGGTGGCGTATGGCGTGTGGTGTGTGTGTGGTGAAAGTTGGAAAAGTTGGGCACAGCTGGGGAGCCGCTCTTGGGTTCTCTCGTGCTGGGCCGCGTGGGCGCAGGTCTTTTCGTTTGAACGTGTGCTGACCAGCACGAGATGTTTTCTCTTCTCGACGAAGAGCCGGGCGATCCAACAATTGGAAAACCAAACGTTTCGATTCGTTGGAAATGCTATTGGACCAGCACGTCAGTTCAAAGACTGGGATTCAATGGCCTGCGATTGGCTGGTTTTGTTGATTGAAGGTGGGGAAGCTGTTGGGCGGTTATTTTGACCAATCCATGGTCCCAAAGAATGTTGGTAAAGGGCGGGAAACGCGGAGAACTGGGGGGCGGCATTATATGGAACCAACGACGCAACGGCGGATACGGCGCGCGGCATGGGAGACCGCGCCGACGCCCACAATTCGCCAGGTGGAGGGGAACAGTATGTATCACTTGCTCATGGCGAAGGATTGGGGCGATGGAAGCAAGAACGGCTCGCGTACCACCACGCGTACTTTGCGCTGCTGGACAAAGCGTTTTCACGGTGGAAACACGCCACGCTCGTGAGGCGACAGAGGCGACAGGTATGCGCTGTGCGTGCCACCCATGGTTACGTTGGCATCTTTTCTGAGCTGGTTTGTAACTCCCCTGAATAAGTGCGTGATCGCGGCCTGTCGTGTGGGCGCCAAGTTCTTCCAGCGCTTGTACTGGAACCAGTGGATTGCGATGGTTGCGTGTCGGCGAGCCGCCCGAGAAGCGGCGAGTCGAGTACTGTCTGCGCTCTCCATCAAGGTGTGTATTTGGATTGTGATCAGTGTCCGCATTGGTGAAGAAGGAGGTAACGAATTGTTTGCTGGTGTTAGATTCGACGCCAGGCGGCGTGGACCACGTGGAAGGAAGCCACTGCAGCGTCTCGACCGATCAGACATGCGGCGCTGCCGCTCGTCGATCGAATGGCTACGGAGCGACGGCTTCAAGTCCGCGGAGTGCGGGTGCAGAAGAGATCCACCTATTCTGCCACAGTCCGGACAACGCCCAAGCTGGCCAAAGCCGACCAGCGATTCCTAGTACGAGCCAAGCGCATCGACTCGCTCAAGAAGGTCACCGTGTACTTCACCCAGCGCCACTACTTTCAGGTGTGTCTACTAGAACACCGTATTGGCAGGCGTGGACGCAAAGGCAACTAATGGAGTGTGTGTTGCCTTCTAGTTGTGGCAAGCAGCCGCTCGAGCCGTCGCCCAGACCATCTCGCGGCAGCTTGGCGACCAAGCCGATGCCTTCCGCCTTGGTTCTGCGTGGCGCCGATGGCATCGCGGGTTTCAAGCACGCTCTGCGCACCGCACGGCGTCTCGCCAGGCCGTGTTCTTCCTGTATTACCACCTGACCAAGTCGTCGTTGGCCAAGCTGCGACGATTCGCCGACCGAGAGCGGCGTGAGCGTGGAGTCTCCATTGTTGTATCGAACCGGGTTCGACGTCGGAGACTGAGTTCGGCCTTTACTATGTGGCGCCAGCGACTTGATGCCAAGCTCGTGTTTGCGGAATGGCGAGAAGTTGTCTGTAATGCATCGCGTCACCATTTCAGCCCGCAGCTCCGCGTCGTATACGACATTGTCCGCGGACTCGGCAGCCGTCGGCTTCTCCACCAGTGCTTTTCCACGTGGCTCGACCAATCCACTCGTAGAAAACGATGTCGAGGCTTGGCACGCGTCCTGGACGGACCCGTGGCCAGGATTTCCATGTTGCCAGCGTTCCGCCTGTGGCAGCGGAAAACCGTCACAGAGAAGCAGCTTCAAGGTCACTTGCAAGCTCGTGCTCGCGATCGACTACGACTCGTATGGTTCGTGTGGACGCGGTTTGTAAAGGAGAAAGAGACTCGCGAGCGGCAGCGGCGGACTGCGACACGGTTCTGGTACTACCGTTCGCTTCGAAAGGGGTTTTCTGCCTTCCAGGCACTGCATGTTCGTCGGGAGGAGATCAACGTCACGGTGGACGCAATGGTGCGAGCAAACGTCATGGGTCGCAAGCGAGAGAGATTCCAACGATGGGTGACGTGGTGTGCACGACGACGGCAAAACCAAGAGGCAGCATTTGTTGCTCACCACCACCATGACCATGCGACATTGGAACACACCTTCCGCGTACTGAAGCAGCTTCGACAAGAAGCCCAACGTCGAGAGCTCATTGCGATCGCTCACTCCCAGACAATCACACGAAGGAAGCTGCAGGACGTATTCGACACGTGGAGATGTCACCACTCCCAAGAACGAAGACGCACTCGTGAACTGATGCAGATTCTCTCGGCTCATATCCACGCCCGTGAACTCTGTACCAAGCGACTCGTGTTCGACGCGCTCGACGAGCATGCCAAGGCGAAGCAATCCCGCAGGCTCGTGAACGCCCACGCACGTGGCCACTTTCAGTCGCAGCTTCTCCGCAGAGCATTTGCCACCTGGGTGTCGTCGGTCGCACAGCTCAAGTGGGACCACATTTTCACGCAGCGCGCATGCCACTTCTATCACCAGAACTTGGCAGGTAAATGCTTTCGACAGTGGAAGACGAACGTGGCGGCGGTCCGGCAGTATAGGGAAAGCACTCGTGTGGCGCTCCACCACTGGAAGCGAGTCCGCGAACGAGTCGCTTTCGATGGCTGGAAGAGATACGTGGCGAACAGAAGACAGCAGCGCGAGCGCATGCACCAAGCCCTCGAGTTTCGCCATCGAGCCCATATTCGCGACGGCCTTAGCCACTGGATGGCCGGTGCCGCGCAACTCCAGCAGCAACGAGGCCGTCGAACCGTCGAGATGCAAGCGACCCACACAGAACGCGTGTGGCGCAAGGTGCGAGCACTCGCAACCCATTGGCGGTATATCACGCAGAGAAACAAACGGCGGGCAAGAGAAGAACTCCTTGAACCATGTGGACGCGGACGTGTCGCGGCTGACGAGATAAGCCGAGGGGGACGCCGCGATACACGAATGCAAGTTGACCGGCACCACCGAGATAGAGCGTTGCTGGCTGCAAGCGTCATCCACCATGACACGCGCGGATCCGACCTCTCCGAATTTGTACTGCTGCCGAGGAAAAGGCCTCGTCCGCGAAAGCCGATTGAGCTGATCCTAGAGACAGACGTCTACGTTGGAGGCCTCATCGAAGGAGTGGAGAACCAAACCGGCGACGACCGTTATCGTACGGTGGAGACTGTGAATCGTCAGTACGGCTTCCGTTTTCCGCTCGCTCCCACCACGATTTCGGACGAGAGGAGCTTTTCACATAGACCAGCTCAAGACGGCCACGGCAGTATCAACCCTGATCGCTTTTTGTGTGCTGAATCTGCGGCTCCAGTCGCTGGAACTGTCGTCGAGGCAGGCAAATCCACGATCGATGAGCTAGAGCAACGCCTTCTCCATTGGCAAACACACCGTGAGCGGCTCAAGCAGTTGCGACAATCGCTTGTGGACTTTCGACAGCTTCTCCACCAGGCGGCAACGGAAGGGTATATAGTATCCAGCGTTGTGGACTCTACCCATCATCGGTGTCTGACAATTTGTCTGTATTATTTGCAGGAATCTCACACCACACGAACTCGAGTTCATGCGGTCACGCGTGCGTACTATGGAGCAGCAAGAAGCCGCTTCGCGACGTCGCTGGTACGAGTCGCGCCCCGAGATCCTCTCGCTCGCACAGCGTATCAAACATCTTCGTGGTGCCATGACCGCCTCGGCTTGAATGGCACGGGAAGCATCTCATCATAGCTTTGGACAATCCTGGTGCTCTGCTCCAAGGCGTTCTCAAAGTCGGCGTCTTCGAGTCCGTACTGCTTGTACCAGTGCGTGTACGCGCGCGCCTCGAACTGCCGTCGCCCACGGTCGATAAAGTGGTTGATACTCGGGGTCGCGTGGCCGTTGTTGAGTGTGACGGTCACGGACGCCCTGCCGTTGCACGACTGGAACGGCGCGAAGAGCGAGTGCTGGATAGGGACGCGAGCGTCGGGGTGGTGGTGTGGAAGATCAGACTCCAAGGCCTTTATGAAGAAATCAGTGCCGCTCACTTTGTGTGGCCCAAGAGAAGCGACACGGACGACGGCGCTGGTCGTGATCGCTCGGCACCCACTCGCTGATCGAGGGAACGCTTGCATCGTCTGGTGCAGGAGCTTGGCCATGGACATTTTGACGTCGTCTCCGCCATTGGGCAACGTCGTTGGCACCGCGTGGAAAAGAGGATCATCGCTTCCAACACCGACTTTCTTCGAGTTGACATTGCGTGAGACACCAGTCCGCGTGTCCAAGAATTTAGCGGTTGACACTGGACAGCAGTCGTGCACAAGCTTCGCCATATCAAACGGTTGAGCGACAAGCCCTCGCTCGCCGTGGTTCCTCACCACCGGGAAGACCAGCCCGGCAACGTCGGTCGCCACCAGCGCATTCATCTCTCGCAGCGAGACCTTTGGCGTGCTGCCATCCGTATCTCTTGCTGCCATGAGCGATTTCCAGTACCGCGCCGTTCTCATGAGCTCGTCATTGTCCTTGTAGACCACCCAGTCGGTGTGCTCTTGGAGATGCTGCAGCGTGAAGAGCGCGTTGAAGTTCTGCAGCGGTGTGTCGCCGCTAGCTAACGACGGCGCGACCGAGATGGTGCCAAGGTAGCTCTGGGGGTAAGTGTCTCGAATGGTCTCGAGCAGGCGGCAGCCGAGCCCTGCGCCCGTGCCGCCACCCAGGGAATGCATAAGCATCGTGCCGCGGTAAACATCGACTGCCTCGATCTCATGCCGGAGTGACTCCATCACGAGCTCGACGAGCTCGCGCTTGTTCTCCATTGTCGGAAAACACAGTTTGTGCTTGGCTGCCCGTGTCGTAGCGACACCAACGAGCGAGGCAGCATCACTCTTGGACGGCAGGATGTTGCGCTGGTGGGTTTGCAAGTTGTAGCCCATGGCCCAGTTGTTGCCGCGGCCCGATTGCTCGTAGTGTATGTGAGCCGGCTCGAGCCGCCAAGCTGCTGGACCGTATTGATTTCTCAACACGGAGCGGATCACTTTGGGCTCCGTGTCGACGAGAATGCAGCGCGCGCGGCGTGACGCGCGGTGGAACAGGCAGTCGGCGTACAGCATGGGCAGCGGCGGCGTTCCAGTGCGAGCGGGCTTGAGGACGCCACCGCCTTTCTTCGTGAGAGGTGGCGCTATTGGTGTATGAACGGTGGTGTCGATGGCGTCAGCGGCGAGCCGCCAGAACGCGTCGCCGAGCTGGTTCCCGCATTGCCCGACATGGATGACGCTCATTGAGAATGAGAAGGAGCGACTTTCGGGAGGGAGTCAGCGGCTGCCCCCGGGGGTATTATTAGCTTCGTATCAATTGGAGAATGAGGCAAAGCGTGCGATACGTGCCTCTTCCTGGAGAACATGCTGGACCCGCTTGACGCCGAATCTTCGGGAAGGAGTCGTGAAGCGATCTTGTCATTTGCCACGCACCGAGCGATCACTGTCTTTGTCGATTGGAACCTTCGCCACGTCCATGGGGAGATAATGCTGTTCTCGCTCCGTCCTTCGTTTGTCCAAGAAATCCGTTCGGACGGCTTAGAAGAGAGCTCACGCTCCATGGACGGTTCGAAAGTGGCGGGCATTCTGTGGGACTGGCTGGGAAGAATGCCACTGCGGCAGAGTGCACAAAATCGAGGCGTGCTTGGTAGTCTGCGCTTGGTCCCTCGACGGGCAGGACCACGACAAATCATAGGGTCAAATGGAGTGCGAACATGTCCTATAACCGATCTGAGAAGTGATCACAGGCGGGTTTACTGTGGAGCTGTCGGCGGACTGCTAAGTTCGAGTGTAAGACGTGCGTACCACGGGTGTACTTAGCCAAAGTGCGGGGCAGGTTTGCCACCATATGCGAACCCGATTCTGGAGCTGCTCACCGACTACCGACCGCCGCGCAACGATAAGCTGACTACGCGGCAGTGAAACAAGACATCCAACAGAACAAGTGCGCGGTGAGCGGCTTCAGTCTCTGCCCGAAGGATTCTAACCAACAACTACAACACACTAGATGGTCAAGCCAATGGGGCCACGGACCTCCACGCCGGCGTGGACATCACTCGTCCTAGGAACTGGAGGCACACAGACACCATCGACAAGTACTTACTGTCGGACGATAGAAAACGGCACAGGCGTCATATCTTGCTGTAGTACATGGTTTAATCTTTATTAAGTCAAGCGTCTGAGGAGCTTCGTTGAGTTCTAGCAGGATCTGATTCCGTTTGACGTCAATCGCTTGAACGCGCCGGGTGCTACAAGGCGTTTTACTGGTAAGAGATATAGCGAACCCAACTCGCGTGGTGGCGACGCCATTCTTAAGGCCCTCTCATATTGAGGCACACGTCCATGAGGCAGATTAAATTAGATCCTAGATCCTACCGCTTCGTACGTCACTCTTATCATTGTGTTTGTGTATCCCTTCACATCTGGTGCGACGCCAATAAGCCATGCATCATTGCATTCCAGCGAACGTCGCCTCAAGTGGCCGATATGAGCTAGCCACACGTGACACATGCGATCCATCTAATTGTCACCGCAAGCTGTGCGGAACTGAGCGTTCCAGGCGCTCACTGAGGAGTGCTTGCCGCCGGCGTTGCATGGCGTGCCGTCGATGCGATGGGCGTAAATGCACATATCCTGACAGCTGAGGTTGCCGATCAACCGTTTCTAGACAGCATAGGAGTCCAGTTAGCAGTTTCATTGGTCTCGTCTTTGTGAGAGGTCAACTTTGGAAAGCACGCACCGCGATAACGCAGCAGTGCGAACCGTCCTGGTAGAGACACTGGCAGTACAGGGCAGCCTGGGCCGTGAAGGCGCTGGCGAGCAGCAGGGTAACGATAGGCAGAATGCGGGTCATGATGATGGTGGTGGTGGTGGGTGGGGCTGGCAAAGCGAGTAGGTAATCGGCTGACGGTTTTGAAATGGCCGTACCACTCGATCAATAAACTCGAGTCGTTGGCGGCTAGTCGGTTGGTACTGTACGGTACCTGCATCGCTGGCGGTGAGGCAGCGCCCGCCTTAGAGCGACCGGCTCATTAGTGAACTAAATTCGATCCAAGGCCCGCCACTGTACCAGTTGTCGTCTAACGGTGAAGACCTGTCTCAAGCACTTGAATCGATTGAGAAATCGAGTTGTTTGTGGATGGTCCACCCCGGTATTCCAATATCGCAACTGGGACGTTCCTATGCATGTTGAAACCAACACTCTGGGTGAGTCCGAGTAGCGGATGGGCCGTGACTACGTATACTCACATCTATATGTCAAGAGCGGGGGGTACCTGACCTAAAACCGTTCATAATAAAAGGGCGCCGCTCTTGAGATATCGAGCACGACATCCACCCTAATAGAACTCCCACTCAGAATGAAGTCACTAATGTCACTGT
>JAADVZ010000981.1:0-11095 GCA_023335925.1 Pythium phragmitis | reverse complement strand
GGCCGATAAAACAAGGGAGGTCCGGAGCTTGGTGTCGCTATTGTGGGGGTGACTCACGGCCCCACAAAAACACAGATTGTAGAAACGGTCTGTGATTGGTTTAAAATCTGCTTGCTGGGTTCAGCGCGAATTTTGAAGTCCTCTTCCGGAACATGGCTCGAAATTCATGGGAGTAAAACCTGATGAGCGTTTTACTGCGTGCTGATACGAGGCGACGTCTTGTAGTCTCGCAGCAGCAGAGAGCTGAAAGTGCAATCAGCAAAAGCTGTGAGATCGAGATCGCTTTCTGCGGAATGCGAGGGTACGTACAAGTTGCGCTGCAGCAGAGTATCGTCAGGCTGAAGCGATAATGCCCTCGTGTACATGGTCTTGGCTCGGTCGACGTGACGTGACCGTAAAAGAAAGTTGGCGAAGTTGCCAAACACGTGCGCGCACTGGGAAATTGACGCGGCCGAGCGAGGCGTGAGTGCTTGGTTATCCAAATCCTGCACGACGAAGAGCTGGGAGTTTTCCATCTCCTCAACCAACTGCTCGTAGTGCAAAAGAGCACTCCTGGCATCGCCGAGATCTTCTAGCACGGCACACAAGCGTAGTCGATTCGTGACGCTTTGGCTGTCGTTCTCGACCGCTCGAGTGAGCAGGTCTTTCGCTTGGCGCAGCTGCGCGACGCTTCCGTTGGCTTGCTTCCGTAGTAGACTCGCGTAGTTGCCCAGGAGCTGTGGGTCGTTCGGTGCCAAGTGCAGCGCCTTCGCGTACAGGCGCTCGGCTTGGTCATAGTCCCGACGTGTGTGGAGCAAGAACGACCCATACGCCGCCAGGTTCGATGCACACGACGGGTCCACGCGAAGCGCCTCGGCAAAGCACTGGTCGGCGCGTGCGAGATCACGACACTTCTCATGTAAGAAGCGAGCGTAGTTGCCCAGCACGAGCGCGTGTTCCGGCTCCGCAGCGAGTGCGAGTTCGTAGACGCGGCGGATGTCGCCCACACTTCGCTGGCTCTGCTCCAAGAAGAGCGCCTTGATGCCGAGCTTGTCGGCGGGCGAGGGCGAGGATCGCGTGAAGGCTAGTAGGTTAGATTGACTTTTGGCGTCGCTGGGTTTCTCTAGCCGTGCGGTCGCCGGCGCATTGCCGATACAGACACGACCACGGCGAATACGAAACGACTTGTTGGACTGCAATTCCTCCCGGAGCTGCAGCTTTTGTTCCTCGCCGAGCTCGCTCCAGGTCTCGTGGAACAGCTGAGACGGCACGGATCGACACCGTGTCAGCATGGGCATGTTGGGAGGACTCGAATGCGCGGGACTACTACCGAATGGAGCAGCCAATACGGAGGACGCAGCTGACCGACTAGACGTACTTCGCGCGTATTGCTGAAGCTGAAGCTCGAGACGCCGAATGGCCTGCGCCATCGCGGCGTCTTCCTGATGCATGTCCTGATTCTCTCGTGAGAGCACGATCGCGCGCTTGACACAGTCGATTTGCCAGCGCAGCGATTCTTGCTGCTTCTCAATCAGCCGTAGAGCGTCTTCCTGGATAAGGTCGCCTTGCCGTCCACACAGCGCCGTGGTTTGGACCACTTCGTGAGCAAACGCAACGCGAAGAAGCCGCTGGCGTTCGCTCTCGAGACGCGCCATCACCGACGAGAGTTTGTCGAGGTCCTGATCAAACCCCGCCTCATGGAGACGTCGCCCAGTTGCTTGTGATCGATGAGCACGAGACTCGTGGAGCTGCCTCCTCAAGTCGACCAGCTCACTCTCGAGCTGCGCTCGACTGGGCGTCGTGGAGACCTGAGGCGTCTTCACACTCAGTATCCTGTCCGCAGCCGCTGCCTGGACCATAGATGGGAACCGCAGCGTCGGTACACGTTGCACTTGATCGCCCTCTCTAGTGCTTGCCGGATCGAAAAATAGGAATTCGCTGGCTGCCGAGTACGACGACGTCGAGCTCCGTGACGAACGGAGTGCTTCCGTGTCTGGGG
Source organism: Pythium phragmitis (assembly GCA_023335925.1). NCBI lineage: Eukaryota > Oomycota > Peronosporomycetes > Pythiales > Pythiaceae > Pythium > Pythium phragmitis. Next base: position 9,117 of record JAADVZ010000981.1, on the reverse strand, counting down.
CCGCTGGTTGCTCTTGTGCCTGTGTTGGAAGTATCTCTGCACTGCCATTCTGGAGACGCTGGAGCAACGCGTGGCGTCGTGCTTCGCCCTTAAGTCCTGGCGTCTGCGTCGACAGTTGCCGCAACTCTAGTTCCCTACGCAAGTCGCTCAGCGACATGGATCGAAATGCCTCCCCATTGTGGCGAGCCTCTGCTGTCTTGGATGCCTTCTCCGCGTCGCCCACATGACCGCGCGTACGCCGCGCATCCCGGAGTCTCTGTTCAAGTGTAGCTCGACGCTCTTCGCCGCGCAACGACCCCGTCGAGGTCGAGACCCCGAGCGCCGTGAGCGCCTCCCGAAGTTCGCCGAGCGAGACCGCCATTCCAGTCACTTCAACGGAGACTCCCCCTTACTCCACCTTCCTGTCGTACATACTCTCTCTCCCACTTGATCATTTGCTTCACGCCCAAAATAGCGACACTCTTCATAGGATTGGACGGCAGGTCGTCCATATTTGGCATTCGGTACCGTAGAAAAGGGCGGCACCCGGTGGTTTTTTATTTCGCGCGAAGAAGAGTTGCGAGAGTTGCACCGTGAACAACAACTGGCTGCAGTTGAAGTTCTCAAAGTTCGCGGCAGCTGCTGGATCCTTCTATTTTTTTTATCCTACCAATCATATCACAGGAGATACAATTTTCCACCAATCAGAAGCACTCATATCTCCTTGAAGAACCGTGAAACCGTCGACTGACTGGTGGTCATTCCATGAAGATGATCTACCGGACAAAAATGGGACGATTTGCAGACCGCACCGGAAACTCCTTCGCCTAAACTCTTCAGGCTCTTCTGGATTGATGGAGATCCGCACGCTGGAAGAGTTCTGCACCCTGTATCCTGTCAGCGCGAACGCTGAAGCCACGCGAGCGGCGTCACGTTTGCGAGTCAAAGCTTCAGTTTTGGAACTCCAGTGATCGACTGGTGACCTCCATGGTGAAATGTTCGCTGGCGAAGCACTTCCGGTGCTGTGAGAATGCGACTCAGCTTTGACTGTTGGCGACAACAGAGTCGCGAAAGAAAAGAAGTGTTCGCAGAACGTTGGCCGTGCTTTTCACGCCTTTCGTGTGGTCACCTTTCCCGTTGACCAGTCTTTAGCCGAGCTGTTTGAGTCAAACAGCACTTTGAGCGGACTCGCAGACAGCTGCTGTATGGTGTATCTGTAGTGCAATTTCGTAATACTGTCCATTAGAAAACATGTTTCTCAGGCGCGTAATCAGTGGTGTGATGCCATGGACTGTATATTGTAGTGTCGAGTAATCCCACGACTAGAAACACGGAATTTTATAACCTTTGATAATAAACTATTTCATGAGTCCGTATATTTCATTCTTTAGCGAAATAAAACTAAATAACCTGAATGTGTTTATGTATCAGGTTGTGCCGTTAGATGAGGGATACCTGTACCCGCGCCGTGTGGAAGTCTCATTTCAAGAATGCAGAGGGCGAAGGAAGGACCATCAGCAACCTGGCATTACTGTACTGTACACATAATGTACAGTGAGGTCCGATCCATTTCACTGGACAACGATCTTCCACCCACTGTTTGGTCCAGAAGCCGTCACGACTGGCTTTGACTTTGACTTCGGGGTTCGCTTGACGGTGTGGATAGGCGGATAAGCTGGGCGAGCTTGCCCAGCTTCAAGGCTGCCAGCATCAGACGAAAGGAAGTGGATTTTTTCTCGTTGAGTTTGGAGAGGGAGGACGCTCTTCAGACAGCCTGTCCCCTTCGGAAGCATGCACGCCTCACCATCCATTCTCGCTTTTGCCTCGCCTCGCACAAGCCGTCTCTTGACCGAAACGACGATGGCCAAGCTTCTTTCGCTCGCGCTCGTGCTCGCGCTCGTAGGCCAGGCTGTCGAGGCCGCCAACAAGTACCCGGTCGTTCTCGTCCACGGTCTCATGGGCTGGAACACGGGCGAGTTCCTCAACGTGCCGTACTGGGGCACACTTCAGGGCAACTTCCCCGAGAAGCTCCGCGCCGAAGGCTACACCGTCTACACTGTGGGTGTCGGCAAGCTCTCGAGCGACTGGGACCGCGCGTGCGATCTCTACTCACAGATCAAGGGCGGCCGTGTCGACTACGGCCCGAACCACTCCAAGGTCAACGGCCACGGTCGCTACGGCCGCAACTACACGGGTCTCTTCCCGCAGTGGGGCACGGTCGTCGATGGCAAGCTCCAGAAGATCCACCTCATGGGTCACTCCATGGGCGGCACGACGATCCGAATGCTCGCGCAGATGCTCAACAAGGGTGTGGCCAACGCGCTGACGCCGGAAGACCCGTCGGCGCACCCGCTCTTTGAGGGTGGCAAGGACTGGGTCCACTCCATCACGACGATCTCCACGCCCAACATCGGCTCAACACTTGCCAACATGCTCACGGTGGACCCGGACATCATCGAGACGGTCGCGGCCGCGGCGTTCAGCTTGATCGGCGCCTTGGGCGACACGACCAAGGCTCTCTTCGACCCTGTAATGGACCAGTGGGGCATGGCCAACAAGGCCGCTGGTGAGTCTCTCAAGGACTATTTCAAGCGCGTGAGCAAGAGCAAGCTGTTTGCGCCTGGGTTCCACGACAATGCCGGCTTCTCGCTCTCGACCCAGGGAGCCGCTGCGCAGGCCGGCTGGGTCACGACGCTGCCCAACGTCTACTACTACTCGTTTGTCTCGGACGCGACCTTCAGCTGGCGCGACCCGCTGCTGCGCAAGATTGCGCTGCCCGACCTCCGGTTTGCGAGTCCGTTCACGGCACCTATCGCCACACTCATGGGCAGCCGCGCCACGTCGGCGTTTGGCTTTTCGGATGACTGGTTGCGGAACGACGGCTTTGTCAACATCATCTCGCAGCCCAGCGACGGCGTCGCGCCCGTCATCAACTTTGCGGGCAAGTCCAAGCGGGGCACGTGGGTGACGTTCAAGCCGCTCGCGATGGACCACCTGGGCATGATGGGTGCGAACCCGCTCATCCCGGTCTACAGTCTCTACAAGGCCCACTTCGCGCTTGTTTCGGACCTTCCGGCGCACGAGCAGCTGACGCAGAAGAAGCGTGCGCTGCGGGCTGATACGCAGGAGGCAGCGACCGAGACGGACGAACACGAGGCGCCCCTCTCGCTCGTGCTCGATATGTTTGCGGCCCAGGTCCCTCTCGCCGTCGAGTACAAGGAGCCACCGAAGGGGCCGCAGCAGTAAGCTCTTCGGGGGTCCTCTTTCGCTTGTCAGATCGCGACCATTGCTGTACAGCTAATGTCTGTGTAAATCGTAAATGATTCTTTTTCGAGTTTTTATTGTCCCTTTGGTTTTCAGGATGTTGAAGAGTCCTAATCAATGTGGTACAGTAATTCTACCAATCCCATTCATCCCCAAAACAAGGTTTACTGGTATTATTTACCTAAACAACTCTCTTAACACATTTCATTGGTTTTAACCAGTGAAATGTACCATTCCATTCATCATCCGACATTATTTGTTGTTTTACGCCCATCTTTCACAGGCTTGTGAGAAGAATGAGAACCTTTGTCTCCAACGAAACAAGAGCGCGAATACGCCAGTGCAGCCCCGTACTGTGCCGTACAGTACGCTACATCTTCTTCGAAGTACCAAAACTTCAATGCGGTCGTTTCCGTGGGACTCACGCACCCAATTCGGCCTTTTGGTGGACAACGGATGGGACCACCGCGTGTCCATCCAAGCTATACCCAAAAACGCAGCCGGCAGCCACTGGCTGAGCCGGTGCTTTGGTGACCCAAGTGTTCGTCTGGCTGAGCGACTGCTGTCCTACGTCTTTCGAATCCACTCCACCAAATAAGTCTTTGTGCCAACGGTCTCACTTCCATTCGTCCTCGACCACACGTCATCCAAAGCAGTTACCAGCCAAGAAGATGAACCTCTCGGTATGCATGCAGCGAGCAATCAGCATGACCGTGCCGCACTGGGGACCGCCTTCGCTAACAGGTGACTCGTCTCCGTCTAATCGGTCGTCGTCTGTCAACGCCACCGACCCATCGGTATCCCTGTCCACTACGCGGTCCGGAGGAATCGAGTTCACGAACGTGACGTTCCCCGGTCGGTGCGGCGGGATGTCCACGACTACGCCGTTCGAGACCACCAACACGACGACGGCGATCGTGATCAATGTCACGTCTATCACCAACAGTAACGCGGACGACGCGGTTGTGATCCAGATGGAGAGCTGCGACGGCGCCGTGTCGTTCAACACGACGAAGCCCGGTGTGTTTGTCATTAAGGGATCCTCGGCGGCTGTGTTTTTCGAGCGCTGGTACGGCTTGGCCCAGAACAAGGAGAAGGGCTGTCCCGGCAATTCGTTCCTTGCGTTTACGAGCGCGACGCTTAAAAACTACTGCAAACTCGATACGAGTCTTGCTGAGTGCAAGAAGGCCGCACCCGAAGCAAAGTCATCGGCGAGCAACGGGCGACGCAGGCGCCTGATCGCCACTGCATTCGCGACGGTCGCGACGCTGGTGGTGGCGCTGGCGTGATGATTATGGAACATTTATAGCTCCAACGGCTGCAAAGTCGTATGCATCCCACGATTTTCTAATAAATATGAGCTTGCGCAATGGCTGACCATCGCCTAAGAGGCTCCATATCGTTTTTGCTGTCAGTAAGATGCATGGGAAATTGATCGCCAGGCTCGCCTTGGGTACGATAAGCAGACAACATCGCGTCCGCCGTGTCCGTACAATTAACACTTGCCCGCTGCGCAGTCTTGTTCATCGACATGCACTCGGCATAAAGAACTTGCAGCGAGAAGACGGGAAACTAAAAACTGATCTTGACTCCTCGGTTCGGTGTGCTGTGACTCCCTGCCCCCTCGGATACTTTTTCAGGGATACTAGTACGCGCAGATGTGTGAGCTCGACATGGGATCACTACTGTTACAGGCCGGCATGCTGGCTGAGTCAGCTGCTGACAGAACGCGGCAGTGAGTGCGGTCTATTCTCAGTGGAGAAGAAGCAAAGCAAAACAAAAATTCGATTCATTTGAAGTCGCGTCGAGATGAGGTAGCCACTGATTCGCACAGAACTTGTGAAAGCCCCCACTGCACCCCAATCGACGTTCCAATCGGATGTCCCATAGGCTTTGAGCGTCTGGAAATGTTGGCTTTGAATACAACGTGTATTTTTCTCTTCCGATACAATTTTTTCACTACCTAAGGACGCCAGCGAGGGTCATTTTCTCGCCTTCGTGGTCGAAAGCAACTGCCGAGAGAACTTCGATCGTTCTCGTTTGGTCAGCAGCAACCTAGACCACTCAGAAGTTGCCCCGCAGCATGCGCAACGGCGCCATCTCGGTGCCCGGCGCCACGGCCTCCAGGAAGCGACCGCAGCCGGCGGACTGCTCGCGCGTGAGACCCTTGTTCTCCTGGCACATGCGGATCGCACCAAGCTCGGCTTGTTCCTGGACCCGGCGGTGCGAGTCGGCGACGTACTTGACCATCTCTTCCGAGTGCTCGTGGACCTCGTGCTCGCCCTCGGTCAGGCGACGCTTCAACTGCTCATGCGGGGGCAGGCTCGCGAGCACCCAAAGGTGCGCGTCGAAGATGTCGAGCGTGTCGAAGAAGAGACTGTTGCCCGTGATGGCGAAGTGATCCGTGTTCTTGTGGGTCGGGTACTGGTTCCACACACCACGCGTCGAGGTCTTTTCGAACGGCACAATCTTGCCCGTGCCGTCGCTGAGCTGCGATGGCACGTTGACCTGACCGTCGTTGGCCTGCCACGACTTCGGGAAACCAGCGTCGGTCGTCGCACTGCTGGCCACGTGCGAGGCGATCGGCAGCAGCGGAAGAATCGTGGTGACCGGGTTGGGCATCTCTTTGCCGAACAAGCTGAACGTAGACTGCGACGAAATGCTGTAGTAGTAGACATTGGGCAGCGTGCGGACCCAGTTGTTCATGAGCTTGGCGCCGGCCGTGGTCATATCCGTCCGCGCGTTGTCCGTGGCAGTGCCCGAGAAGAACGAGCTCGTGAAGATGCGGTGCACGTAGCTAGCGACCGACTCGCCGCCGCCACGCGGAGCCATGTTGAAGTGGTCGAGCTTGGCATCGTAGATGCCACCAATACCAGCACCAAACCAGGCGATCGCAGCCTTTTCAACCTTGTCGATCAGCGAGCCCATGGCGTCAGCGACCGTCGTACCCTGGTTGGACGCCGACACAGTCGTGACCGAGTGAACCCAGTCCTTGCCGCCGGCAAAGAGCGGGTGTGAAGCCGGGTCTTCCGCGATCGGCGCACCGGCCGTGCCCTTGTTGAGCAGCTGCGTGAGCAAGCGGATGGTCTGGCCGCCCATGGAGTGGCCCATCAAGTGAACCTTTTGGAGCTTGCCGTTGACGACCGTGCCCCACTGCGGGAAGAGACCCGGGAACGTGCGTCCGTAGCGAGCATGACCGTGCTTGTTCGAGTGGTTCGGGCCGTAGTCGACGCGGCCGCCCTTGATCTGCGCGTAGAGCTCGCAGGCACGGTCCCAGTTGCTCGAGAAGGGACCAATCTCGGCCGTCATGATGTTCTTGTGGTTGTACGAGGGATCAAGCAGTCGCTCCTGGTAGTCGTTGTTGTTGCCGCCCCAGTACTTGAAGCCGAGGAGCTCCTTGCGGCCCCAGCCGGTAAAGCCGTGGACGAGAATGGTCGGGTACTCGTTGGCCACTTGGGCCGCTTGGAAGGCGGCCTGGGCCTGACTCACGAGCCCGAGACAGGCGATAGCGAAAGCGAGGACGAAGCGAGGCATCGTTGCTGGAGAGCTGGGAGGATGTACAGTCGGTGAGACTGTTGAGGACGCGTGTGACCGCGTGGGAGGAAATTGGGGAATGAGAAACGGGAGTCGTCGCGCTAGTGCCTCCTCCTTCCTCCTCACACCTTGAGTCAAGGCTCAAGCATCGCCACAGTGAACTGTACTTACGCCTCCCGAGGGAGGAGACGGGAGTCACCTGTTTACCAGCGCCTCTTACCCATGTGTGTGAGCCGCCCATAGAGATGGAGGCGCTTCATACGCCCGATCAGCGAACGCAAAACTGCCGTCAGGGGTAACGACGGTGCGAAAGGTTAGCGTGCTGGGTCCATGTTCACTGACAGTTCCGTAAGTTACATCGAGATGTGCTGACATTGGAGATATGTGGCGTAAGTTACGCAAAAATAGCCGAGACTTTGGGAAGATTACGGTCTGGATGGTACAGATTCTTCGTCCGTGTCAGTTCGGATACACTGTGGACCGAGCTTACGAAGGAGCTGGTGCTGATGTTTTTGACGCAAGTGGATAGACTTGGCTGACGAAGGAGTTGGTGCTGATGTTTTGAACAGATCTACTGGTTCAGACTCTGACTGGATCAACAGCTGGGACACCCCTGGCTTTCTTTGGCTTTGTTCGGAGTGATAGCCTTAGACTTTTGGACAATAGGCTGCCTCTGTTGGGGAAACAGTCCGTTTTTATTATACCACGCAAAACTGGGATGAAAGCGTGCATGTGGTGTACATTCAAGTGTACAAGTGTACAGTACATGTCCGGTGAACCGTTCACCCAGAAATGCTCACCCACTCGGCGAGCATTCACGCGATGGACAGTCCTGAGTTTGTTTCCCGCATGTCTTGCTTTCGGTTTTGATACCGTATTGTAGTTTTCAAGGGTACGATAGTTTGATAGGATAATCCATATATTATTGCACTTCCATAATTTAGTATCCACCATCAATGCTATTCCAACGGACGCCTTGATTTTCCTTCTTCTCTCTCCCTTTCCCTCCCATTATTAACTGTCACTGTGATCAGAGGATGAGCCCACCCGTAATGTCTCGGACATAGCTCAGCCTGATGGGCACAGCAGACGCTTTTCCAGTCAGGAAAGTATATCGACGCGACAAATCCATCCCACTCACAAGGTTCGTTGATCTCGAGACCAGATCCCACCGATTTCGTGCGCTCTGCGCAAGACAACACGAAACACCGTGCTCGTTTTCTTCAGCAGTTTCAATGCCAGCGTGCGTTCTGGTGACTAACCTTAGTGCTGCTATTTGCGGGAACTAGATTTTACTCCTTGTTAATAGGGCAAACCGGTGAAAATAGCTTGCATCATTGTCTGCAGTCCGGGCACCACTGATATCGTAGTTTTATCCTCGAAAGTCGGTCTGCCAAGTTACTGTACTGTGAGACTTTGAGAGTCTCGTCGACAGCCGCCACAGTTGGCATCTCGTTGAGTCTTTCTTAGTAACTTGACGTGAGCCAAACGGGCTCTATCCACTATATTTGTTCCTCTTCAAACTTCGACATCCGTGACATCCTGTAGGCAACTTAGGCGCAACATCATGTACTGTTTATGCACCATCAAATGAGGCCTTTATTTGAGTTACTCGCCAGGCTTCCGGATCTCGCATGCGCGGACTGTCATCGCCCGACCCAGTTCACCCAACAATTTCCTACACATTTGGGTTCTTCTTGCAAACCCCTCAGAAGTTTTGTGGCGATTCGCGCTGTAACGTTAGACTTAGATCTGTGATAATGCTTTTGGAGGGTCCACTATAAAAGTTAACCGGGTTTAGTGCAGGAAGTTGCTGCTCAGTACAAAGAATGTGGAGGACATGGCGCTGCCACGGTGGCAGACGTGACCGTCAGGTGACACGGTCAGGGCTGGTACTTTGCCTTTCCACAGCTTCATGCCACTTTGTTCCTGACTCTGAACTTCAGAGTCTGAAGGGCAATAGGTCTTCCCATGGAGCATGTGCTCCCCCGGCAGATGCCATCCAGCAGCAACTATCGGTTGCTGTAGGACTGTACACAACAGTACTAAACTCCTGTATTATGATAGTACTTTACGATAGTAAGACAGTACAGTACAGTAGTTTTATTCAGTACAGGATATGTGTGGTTTGTAATACAACACTATACATCTAAAGTACCCGGTATTACTTGGAGACGGCCCCTTACAGTTCACGAGTGTGGACCCATCGAGGACCAATGTTCGTCGCTCTGTCTCCTCTGCCGTGCCATCATCTGAATCATTATTCCCCCACCGTGAGTCACAGTGAGTCACAGTGCTAAAAAGTGATTCAGACATCCCACCGAGTCAGTCACATTGCTG
>JAADVZ010000980.1:0-11149 GCA_023335925.1 Pythium phragmitis | reverse complement strand
TGGGGATAGCCACGCCGCCGGCCATGGTTGGACTTGATGCTTGACTTGGGTGTGTGTGGTGGGGAGACTTGGACTTGTAGCTTGGCGAGGCCACTTGAGTAGTGGCAGGCGAATTGCAAAGTGAGGATGTTGGAACTGGGAACAATGGGGTGAATGTGCTGGTCTTCTGAATCGTTGGTTCTGAAGATTAGTGTATCCTTGTGTGCCGACATAAGAGGGAGATTCCGTCGTGACGCCGAGTTGCATCGCCCCTTCGTTTTTGAAGTTCAAGTTGGCGCGCCTGTGCTCTGGTCTGGTGTGAGTGTGTGATGGTATTCTAATACTGTACGCGATCCAAACCAGAGTACACTGTACGCGCCCTGTGTTTTAGTAGTTGGTGCAAGAGCAGCCATCTTCTTGTACATAACCGGTCCGCCTGGTCCACCTGAGAATCCACAGATTATAGAAATCCACAGGGTGAAAAAGTGGTAGTTTGCAGCAGTCGAGTCACGAAAACTCATCTCGTATAATTTGAGAGAGGTTTTTCGCTTGGCATGGAGACATGTCACAAGCCGCTGATTCTCTCGTGGGGATCTGTTTCGAAGACCGACTCTATTTGAAAAAATACCTACTATTTTAGCACACTTCAGAAACCGTCGAAATCCAGCAGAGGAGTGTACAAGTGCTGGTTGATAGTGACCGATTTTTCTGTTCCCGCGTGGTCACTCGCCCTTGCAACTACTGCCCGTTGAAACTTACTGTACGTGCTGCCAACAACGTAGCCAACGAGATTCACAGCCAATGAAGATACTACACGAGTACAGTACTGTATTCTTCGTGCGCAAGGGTTAAGACACTCTTCCCAGACTTGTCTTTCTCGGAAACGCAACAAAGCAGAGGGGAAGAGACTGGTAAGCATGGCATCTAAGTTAATAGATGCCTCGCTTGTTCGCACCATCCACCACGACGAGTCCTCGTGGCACGAGGACTCGTCGTGGTGGATGGTGCGAGGCTCGTGGTGATGCGCCATGGACCATACCGCTATACAGTACAGTATGGCATTGCGCTTCCTTTGCTTTAGTGTACTGTACAGGGGGAGCCCATCCCTGCAGCCATCACTAGTGCCTGGAGGGGACCATCGTAGCCAAGTCGGCATTGCCAATGGCCGAGTGTGGAGTGATGACGACCAAGCACCATCTCCGTCTCCGACAACTGCAGACCCTCATCAACCTCTGAGCCTGTGGTGTGGATGAGTACTTGTCGGGTTCCTGCATTGGCATCACGCTTCTCGCTTCTCTGCATTCCGCAGAGTGAGCGAAGCACAGTGTACGTAGTGGTGCTGTAGTCTAGAACTCTACAGCTATTACGTACAGAAGCAATGCGTCGATACTGTACTGTAGTGTCCCCATCTGGAACTTCCGCTTCTCTGCTGGAAAGAAGATCGCACCAGAATCATTGCAGGACTCCTGGAGCGTTCGAAAACAGATCCGACTCGGTGCACAAGTGTCTACAGTGACCACAATCCGGTGCCGAGATGACAAACACGCAGCGAATTCGCTCTAAATTAAAGGCAAACGATCCTTCCTATGTGTAACCCTAGCGGTACAATATGTTTTACACAGGTGAAGGCAACCAGAGAGAACTGCCTCCCAATGGATTCATTCCCAAGCACCAGAAGGACGCCTCATCACCATGAACCTGCATAAAATGATACGCTGTAAGCCATTCGTTGCCTCCTCCCCGAAACTAGGTACAAAAAGTACCTGTTAAACGTGATGGAGTCAGATGTTGGCCGGTCTATGTGCGCTATGTCACCTCTGAGCGACGTGATCTCGATCTCAGTTCATGCGAAACTCGCCCATCACGTGTGCAATGTGGATGACCGCGGAGGGTCGCTGACCTTATGTGGGTTACTCGCTCCCGCCACGATAGCCCATGAGGCATGAACGCGAACGGCCAGCCATTCCCAGCGATGGTGCTGTACAGTCCATTCGCCATGCCCGTGCTGAGGTAAACAGACCAACCGGCACTCCCTATACTTCTTGAGGGAAAACAAGAACGGAAACACCAACGATCAGTCCACCAACGCCATTCTGCGACGTCTTCACTTTGCAATTCGCCTGCCACTACTCAAGTGGCCTCGCCAAGCTACAAGTCCAAGTCTCCCCACCACACACACCCAAGTCAAGCATCAAGTCCAACCATGGCCGGCGGCGTGGCTATCCCCATGGGCCCCACCACGGGCGATGACGTCCCCACGGAGGGCTCGCGCACCTACGCCATCATTGTCTGCCTCTTTGCGTCGCTGGGTGGCATCTTCTTTGGCTACGACCAGGGCGTGACCGGTGGCGTGTTGGTCATGGATGCGTTCCTCAACGACTTCTGTGTCGGCTACGGCGGCAACACGTACGCACAGTGCACGGCGCCGTCCAAGGACCTGCCGGACAACTGGCTGTCGTTCACGACCAACTTCAACCTGTGCTACTACACGGGCTGCATCGCCGGCGCGTTCATCGCTGGTCTCGTGGCCGACAAGTTTGGTCGCCGCTGGTCGATTTTCCTGGCCGGTGTGCTCTTCTGTGCCGGCACGGCATGGGTCGTGGGGACTCCGGCGCACGAGCACTCGGTGGAACTCGTGGGTCGCTTCGTGCAGGGCATGGGCGTCGGCAACTCGTCGTTTGCGATTCCGATCTTCGGTGCCGAGATGGCTCCCAAGGAGCTGCGTGGCATGCTCTCGGGTTTCATGCAGATGACGGTGGTCACGGGTCTGTTTCTGGCCAACGTGTTCAACATTATCGTGCAGGACTGGGCCCACGCGTGGCGCATCACGTTCTCCATCGCGCTCGTGCCGCCGGTCATCGTCATGCTCGGCATCTTCTTCGTGCCGGAGAGTCCTCGTTGGATGTACAAGCACAAGGGGCGCGACGCCGCGGAGGTGACGCTCAAGAAGCTGCGCCAGACCGAGAACGTGGGCCACGAGCTGACCGCCATCGGTGATCAGCTGGAGCTGGAGGGCGAAGAGGTGGCGTGGAAGGAGCTGCTGGAGCCGTCGATCCGCCACCGCGTGTTCATTGCCATCATGCTGCAGCTGCTGCAGCAGGCCACGGGCATCAACCCCGTGTTCACGTACGGCGCGCAGATCTTCAAGGACGTTGTGGGCGACGGTATCATGTCGCTGCTGATTCTGTCGCTCGTCAACTTTCTCAGCACCATGCCGGCGATGCGCTGGGTGGACACGGTCGGTCGCCGCAAGCTGCTGCTCATTGGTGCCGCGGGTATGTGTGTGGGCCACATCATCTCGGCCATCTCGTTCACGGTGGGCTGCACGGGCAACACGGACAACTCGGGTTGTAAGAAGGCGCCCGGGTACATTATGGTGGTGTCGTCGTGCTTCTACGTGTTCAACTTTGCCATGTCGTGGGGTCCGATCTGCTGGATCTACCCGGCCGAGATCTTCCCGCTGAACGTGCGCGCCAAGGCCGTGTCGCTGTCGTCGATGGCCAACTGGGTCATGGGCTCGACCATGATTGCGATCCCGAAGCTGTTTCCGTACCTCAACATCAACGGCGTCTTCTTCCTCTTCTTTGGTCTCTGCGCGTGCTGTGGTATCTTTGTGTACTACTTTTGCCCGGAGACGGTGGGACTTCTTCTCGAGGACATTGAGGTGCTGTTCAACAAGAAGGCCGCGGCCAAGAAGGCGGCGTCGCCCAAGTACGCCGAGGTGCAGACGCCCGTCTAAGTGCGTGAAGCACGAGATAGGAGCGATCGTTCTGACTGGCTGCTGTTAAATACTACTGTGCTCGAGTATCAATACCTGCTGCTAGTATTCATTTCCCAATGTAAAACACTGGTGAACATATCCGTACGCCTCCGAGTTCGAGTTTGCCGAGCAGATCTCATCCATAATCGTGCTGTCCATGCAACCCACCGGACTAGACTGCCAATATTGGCGTGTGATGATTGCCATCTTGTGATTTCTTTCGCCGCAGAACGTCGTCATACGCCGTAGTATGAGAATATGAGCATCCACTGTAAGAGTATGCAACCCAAGTGAGGTAGAATAACCTGGAGAGAAGTAATCTGAATTGATCCGCAGCGGCCGCATCCTGTCTTGTCGGAAGCTATCTACATGATGAAAGGTCGCAGCCTATCACCCATGCTTCCGTACACGAGCCCATGCCGCAGCCGTAAACAAAGGGGGTTAGTTACGGCTGGAGCACAAAAAGACGGTAGGAGCGCGTGGAGGTCTTGGTGGATCCCGAGATCGCGACGTCCTCGACGACCGAGAGCCCAGCCTTCTTGAATGTCGCGAGAAGATCCGGCTCGTACGTGACCTGGCCAAAGTCGATGGTCGTGAGGAACTTGAGCAGTGGCTTGCCCAGCTCCACGAGCCGGGACCGCTGGGTCTGGATGGTCTGCGTCACGTACACGCGGCCACCGGCCTTGAGCATCGACGCGCCATGGATCAGCGCCTTGACCGGGTCGGGCATGATCATGAGCGACGCGCTAAAGTAGACGGCGTCGTACGGACCGCCCTGGAAGTCGTACACGGACGCGTGATGCACTCGCACAGCGTCCGTGAGCTGCCGCTCCACAGCGAGCGCGCGGCACCGCCTGACGTAATCGCTGTCGTAATCCACGCCGTCGACCGTTAGCTCCTTGGCGCACACCAGCGGCTTGTTGTTGACGAGTGCGAGCCCCGTGCCGATGCCAACGTCCAGCATGGAGGCACGCTGCGGCAGCCGCGCGAGCACCTGGGCGTACCACTCGGTCGTGAGATTCACGATGACCGCGTCATACACACGCGCGCGCAGCAGACGCAGCCCCGCAAATATCGCAATGGTGGCAGCTGCGGCCAACGCGCCCTGTCGCGCGATCGTCATCACGGGAGCAGCCGCGGAAGAAGCGGTCATCGCAGCCTAGTGGTGAGAAACCGGCGTGTGAGATTTTCTCATGCGCCACACCTTCGCGCAACATTTTGGAGTCTCCCGTAGTGTACAGTGGCGGTCAAATCGTATGTACCGTCTCTACCGGTATTGATAAATGTACAGTCATTAGCCTCTTGAGTGAACGGTTGAACTTTGATAGCCTATCAGAATTCATCTGCCCATTTTTTGGGCACCGTGAGACTGATCCACTATGTTAAGAATTAATGATGGGCTTCGTACCTTCAGAACAACATACCCATCCGTTTTCTGCACGCTAGATCTGCTTCTAAGACAGTGAACGAGAAATGTACTATTTACTCTATAGGCTGAGGTCCTTCGACAAGGCATATATATCAGGTGTTCACTCAAGAGGCTAATGACTGTATCGTACTTAGCGCCCAAACTTCTTGAATATAGAATGCGAGTCCCCTGACGGCATTCGACTTATCGTAAATACTGTAGTACACTGTATCCCTCATGCTGGTTACCATGTGTTATACCGTACCCTACTGTTTCGATAACTTATGATAGTTTATAGATACGATTTCGAAGGAAAACAGCTTAAGACACACATCATAATCCTGCTTATCTCTTCCATACTGTCAGAGTGGATAAGTAAAATGATGTCACATTGATCAGAGATCACTGTAGGTTTGCATGCCCACGGCGTCATGCAAACCACACAGTCACAGCGTCCACAATGGCGTGGGGATGCACAGCCTAACTACTCCTTGGGATAGATTGTTACAGTACTGTACTTCAATCGCCTTTTTGTTGGGAGAAAGCGTTAAAATGTCAAATTATGTTGTACTACAGTAAATTTAGTAACTGAATGCCATACGTAATACTTGTTTTGTACGTATGCCGCCTGTCTCAGAGTGGGTCAATGGATCAGTTTGCGGACTCTCTGGTGTGAGGAGACAAAGGTCATCCACAAAAGCCCCGAGATAAAAAAGAATCGAGGACAGAATATATAAACCGCCCGAGTTCAGGGTGACGGATCGGGTGACCCGGGCCACCGCCAACTGCTTCAATCAGCAAGTTCGTGGACATTGGAATCGAAAGTTCAGATGATCACGCTTGTTTCGGTGGCGTGAACATGCTCGTCGTCATTTTCTCAGGTTGAGATGCAGTATGCTGAGCCAAGACGTCTGTTACTGGCACACCGTAAGTTCAATCGCGAGTCCTGATGGTGGCGACGGACCAACAGCCAGACTGGAGTGGCCAGTTCACGCCTTGTCCGCTCACCAGCAGCTCCTCATTTCCAACTCTCATTTTTCTATTCTCCTCGTGTCCATAAGTCATACCCAAACAACCAGAATCATTCCGATGCGCCGCGAGGTCTCCGCCAAGCACTTGCCGCTGACGCTGGCCGGGCCCACCGACGACGCCTCCAGCACTCCGCTGTCCGCCACCGACCACACCTTTGTGCCCGTCTTCCAGCACCATCGCTTCCGCATCTTCTCTTGCGCGTTCGCTCGGATGGTCTTGAAGATCATCGGCCGCCCCATTGCGTTCCATATCGCCAACGCGGCGTTGGGGTTTGTTGGGGCCATCGCCGTGGCGGTGGGCCTCACACTGGGTCTTGCGGTCGTACCAATGTGTGGCGTCGCCGCCGCCCACTCGATCATCCAGACCATCACCGCGTGGCTCTGCCGCATCGAGATTGCTGCCCACAACATGATTGTCGACCGCGCTGCCGAGCAGATCGCATTACTGCCACCCAGTGAGCTTCCCGTGGGTGAGGGATCGTTGCAAGTCCATGGCAAATTCAACCGGCGACACGCGTCGCCACCGCCGCCATTGCTCGCCATCATGTACTTTGGTATCGCGCGAGCAGTGCTGGCGCTGCTGACCTCACTCTTCCTGGTGCTGCTCGCGCTCTTCGCGTTCGCACTCTCCCACGACCACCTTACCACCAACGTCCCGATCACTGACCGCTCGGGTGAAAAGCTCAAGATCGGCCTGTGGATCTACATCGAGTGCCTCGCCGGCGCCGTCGTCTCCAGCTTTGCGCTTCACGCGATTGGCCGCGTGTCCCAAGCCACAACGCGAGCGTGCTGCTGTGAGTCGAGTTACTAAGAACGGCGAGAAGAAGAAGGAGGCTATGGGACGAGGGTCCGTCCGGCCATCACTCATACAACTGCGTCTTCCCAAATGTCCATACGCTTGTAGTCCAGTCCAGTCCAGTCCAGTCCAATCTAGTGTCATTCAGCTCAATCCATTCCATTTCCCACTCATCCAGACGAGAAATGAGCGCGAAGTCGCCGTCACAATCCACGTTGTGCGCGAGCTGCTCCACCTCGACGCCACGCGCGTCGATCCAAGTCGCACCGTGCGGCCACTGCTTTTGCCGCGCGTGTCTCAAACGCATGGCGCGGCTCACGCTCAAGGACCGCGTGCTCGTGCCGCTGCGCTGCTGCCGCAAGGAACTCTCGACCGAGTCGGTGGAGTTCGCATTCTCACTCTCGACCAACGCAACGCGGCGCGCGAGCGACTTGGCGAAGTACAAAACGCTGCTGGCCGAGCGCACACGTAACTGGCAGAGCGCGCCATCGCTCGCGTCGGACGACGAGTACGCTGCGACCGTTAAGCTCGTGGGCGCGAAACAGTGTCCCGGCTGCGGCGTCGGCGTCCAGCGAGACCACGGCTGCGTGCACATGAAGTGTCCGAACGGCCACGAGTTTTGCTTCACGTGCCTCGCGGTCTGGCGCCGGTGCCACTGCGCGCTCATTCCGGAACCCGAAGTGCGTGCCATTCTCGGCGAGTAGTAGGTGGTGAAGACGGATGCAGCCCGCATTTATTTTCAATCATAAAGACGTCGCATAAACATATGAAATTTTTATTTTCCTTTTAAGAAAAATAAAAAATTTATGTTCCTATTAAAAAAGGAACATTAAATTTCATGATCCTTCTCCATTTCTACATAAACATTCTGATATTATCAGGTGAATATCTTGGTTGAAGCATCTGAGTATCTGAGTCTGGGGTCGGGGTTTCGCGCCTTCCCTGTCGTTCCGGTTGAAGAGAATATTTCCCCCAAGAGAAGAGCGAGCGAGAGAGAGAGAGAGATGGGGACGCGTCGCGTGCCGCCGCTGCCGCCGGCGCTACGCGGCATTATGAACGAAACGGACGACACCAACGAAACCGCCGTGAGCTGCCGCACTTGCTGGCGCGATTTGGACGCGGGAAACGCGCTGCAGTTGCCGTGCGGAGACGTCATCTGCGGTGCCTGTCTTGCCGAGCTGGCACGCGCGTCGCTGTCGTCACGGCTCTCTATGCTGCCGCTTCGCTGCTGCTGGACGCCGATCCCAGCGGCGCTGCTGCGCTCAGTGCTGGCGCCGCAGGAGCTGGCGTTTTATGTATTCCGCACGCGGCAGCGAGTCGATGAAATGCGTGAGGCAGTGGTGACTAAGGGCATTCCGCTCACGACGCGCTGCGACTTTTGCCTCGCGCCAACGCGACTCGCGACGCCACAGACCGCCAACGAGTTGCTATTGGCGTGTGGCCACGTGTACTGTGGCGACTGCGTGGCGACAATGAAGCAGTCGAGAGGAGACGACAAGTACCGGCCGATCTGCTGCCACGAGTTGCTGGGGGACACGGGCAGAGGGCTGGATCTCCTGGCAGGACAAGCGGTCCACGTACCAACACCAGTAGTTCACATGGCAGCTCCTGTATTTCCAGTGGCAGCTCCTGTAGTCCCAGTCGCAGCAGCAACCGCTCCAGTGAATCCATCGATCCCAGCAGCAGCACAGCCCGAGGAAGCGACAATGCCGCGACTGCGCACGACTGCGGCACGTCGCTCAGCTGCAGCTGCAGTGCCACCATTCCAGGGCAAGGGTAAGCGCCGTCTGCAGGTTGCCCAAGCGGTGATTGGCACCGCCAACAATGTCGTCGACTTGCTGGACGACAGTGATGAAGAGGATGGCGACGCCAGCACCACCAACCGATCCGCCGCTGCGCATGAGGAGGGAGAAGTCGAGACGTGTATCAAGTGCTCCAAGCGAGTCGACGCCGCGACCAACCGCTTCCGCGCGGCGTGCGGCCACGTGTTCTGTCAACTATGTCTTCTCGACCGATGCCTACGTGCACTGCGGAACGAGGAGCAAGGCAGCATTGGCGTCCCCGTGCGGTGCTGCCACGCGCTTGTGTCACTCGATTTGCTTCGAGCCGTGCTGTCGAAGCGGAATTTCGTCAAGTACGAAGCCCTAGTCGCCAAACGTGGTGACGTGGCGATCCCACCGCCTCCAAGGCAAAGCCGTAAGCGCAAAGCGAGTGAAAGTGCGACCACCACCACCACCACCACTAAGCGGAATAAGACAAACAATGGTGAAGACGAGACCAAACAAGACGACGATGCTCCGGCCGAGTGTGTGGCGTGCATGACGTCCGTCGATGCCGCGAAAGATCGCCTCAAGGGGCCGTGCGGCCACGTGTACTGCCTCACGTGCCTGACGATGATGGCTAAGCAGAGCCTCAACGACCGCGCGCTAGTACCGATTCGGTGTTGCTCACAGGAGTTTCCAATTGACTACGTCAAGAGCGTGCTTAACAAGACGCAGTTTGCGCAGTACGACCGGTTCCTCAAGGAGAAAGACTGGCGCACGTCGGACCTCAAGAGTGACAAGGAGTACGCAGCCATGGTCAAGGCTATCAACGGCAAGCAGTGTCCGACTTGCGGCGTCGGTGTCCAGAAGATCTCGGGTTGTGACGCGATCCGATGTCTGCGCGGCCACTTGTTTTGCTTTGCCTGCGAGGGTGCGCCGTGTACGTGCGGGCGCACGCGACTCGAAACCTATGGGTGGGTGCCGCCGCCAGGCACAGCAGGCACGCAACCCCCTCATCCAAATGCCCCCAATGCGATCGCGGCACGAGCAGGTGCGTTTGGCCTTGGGTTCGGCATGGATTTTGGACGCCTCGAGGCGGCTCTCTTTGGTGGTGTCCGTGGTGGTCATGGTGATATTCATGGTGCTGGCTTTATCGCAGCCATGGAGGCTGCCAACGCCCGTGGTGGGGGACGGCTCGCTCATGCTATGGGGAGAGGTGGCATTCCCGTGGACCAGGTGCCTGCTCAGGCGATGAACGCTCGCGTCGCTGCTGCTACTGCTGCTGCCAACGCACCAGTGCGAGCACGAGCGCGAGCCAAGGCCCCGCGACCTCGGCGTTGACGTTTTTCCAAGTTTGTTTTCGTGACATCACAAAAGAGAACCTAATTTTCGCGATTTTTGCGGTGTGGCCAAGTGACGTGGGGCGACGTCGCCGTTTATTGACCCCTTTTCGTTGATGTCCACTGACAAATGGATATTTCCTCGTCAGGTCCTCGTACACTTTCCTTCCAAACGGTCGAATCCTCGGAATCTATCGTCTCCACTTTTCGACTTGGAGTCGAGAGCAACGCAACGGACGCATGGCCCGCGCACTCGCACGTTCCGCTGCCTCCTCTTACGCGGCGGCGTCGGCGCCGCCACTTGACCGCAGCGACGACGCGGATGACGACAGCGAAGCGTATGATCTTGCTCTTGCGCTGGAGCTGCAACGCTTCTATGAGTCCCAACACGAGCAAGAGGTCGAGGACGAGACCGTCGCGTACAGCCTCGTGCTCGATGAGGCACGACAGCTCCACGGTGGCCACGATGATGAAGACTTCGACTTTGCCGAGGTTTCCATGGCGACCGACGGCAAGCCGCCGCCGCACTGCTCGTGTTGCCTGAACGAGCTGCCGCATGCTGCACAGCGTCGCGTGCTCCCGTGCGGCCACATCTACTGCGTGGCGTGCATCACGACGCGCGTGAGAATGGGCGTCCGCGACCGCTCGCTGGTGCCGGCGCACTGCTGCAAGAAAGAGTTTCCCAACGAATACATCAAGGAAGTGCTGTCGCCGGCTGAGTGGGCGACCTACGAGCGCTTTGTGGACGAACACGTGTGGACAAGCAGCGGTGAGTTGGTCTCGGACGCCGAGTACGCGGCCGCCGTTAAGCAGCACGGCTGGAAGCAGTGTCCGCTCTGCGGCGTCGGCGTCGAGAAGGTCAGCGGTTGCGATGCGATCCGCTGTCTCCGTGGTCACTTGTTCTGCTGGGCGTGCGCGCAGGCGCCGTGCCAGTGCGGGCTCACGAACCTCGCGATTTATGGATACCGTGGGTATTAATAACAAGAGCGAACCATGTTGAAGTTGAGAGTGACAGAACGTGAGTAATTGTTTGGACATTATTGCGTGTTCTGTTTTGGGATCTTGAAAAAGG